>JAJMHO010000046.1:0-158234 GCA_030566085.1 Geotrichum histeridarum
TCTAACCCGCTCTAACCCGCTCTAACCCGCTCTAACCCGCTCTAACCCGCTCTAACCCGCTCTAACCCGCTCTAACCCGCTCTAACCCGCTCTAACCCGCTCTAACCCGCTCTAACCCGCTCTAACCCGCTCTAACCCGCTCTAACCCGCTCTAACCCGCTCTAACCCGCTCTGGAAAGGAAATTCAGTTTGTAATTTCAGTTTGAGGCTGATTGCTTACATGGACTCACTACATGCGTAGTAACTGATCGTAATGTAGCTATCATAGGAAAGTTGATTACTCCCAATTGTAGCCGATAGCAGATGACTAATTCTCCCAACTCGTATATTGTGAACCACCATACAAAATCCAATATGAAACCTGATTACTCCCATTTGGGCTCTGACTGACTAATTGTCCCAACTGAAAACAACACCAAAAAATATACCATCAAAAAAACAAACCTCCAAAAAATATGATCACCAACTCCACAAGGCCTACCCATCATGCTTCACATACCCAGTACCTAAAAATCAAAAAAAAAAAAAACAGAATGCTCTGTTAACTTCAATATGTGTGTCATTTTGTTTCAGTGACATGATTATAGCATTAGTCATGATGGCATTTCTCAGAACTGGTGATCAGGAGAGAGAATAATATCATGGTAGAAACAGAAAATATTTTTTGATTCAAGCAGAAAAAGATTTTCCTTAGCTTATTTTTATGTTTATATAGATACAGTAATGTTATTGTATAGCAGTCATGCATACTGTAGTGGGAGTCGTGGTTTCCCATACTGACAAAAACATTGGCTTTAACACATTTTTTAGTTGATTAGGGCTCTGTTGTGTCCACAATATTCTCTCCAAATTCACAGCTCTCCAGTACCATCATGACTGCTGTAATAATATTGTTCTTCCAACAATTTTAGTTCTACACACCTGGCCCTAAGTTTAAATCCTTGGACTAAGTTTACTTTGATGTCTAATATATTGATGCACTTCTTAAGAAGGAGCCACCTTGGTATCAAAAAGTATCTGATATATAGTATGTAATCAGAAATGCTCACACATTGTAAAAACTATATATGTAAACTTCCTTCGTGGATAGTCTAGTTTTTAGATTTTAGACTATGAAAATTGGACATTTCCGGCTAATCCCATTTCCGCTTTGACTGTACATGCATGCATACATTCAATTGGCACTTTATCTAAGTTAACCGTCCTTTATCTATTGTTCACCATGTCTGGTCTCTTTTCTGAACGTTAACACAATAGCATGCGGGTTACAAGAGGCCAACCTTTTTCTTGGATCTTGCTTCACTTTATTAAATCTAAACGAAACCAACAAATTATGTAATGATGGAATTCTGGACTGAGGATGCATGCAGTTGTACCAAGCTTGGCTATTTCATGGTATTCAAGCCTATTTGGTGATGCAGCTAAATAATATTTCGTGTTCCATGAAAATTAGGCAGGCGCTTGGAATATATATATCAATTTCACTTCCAATCAACTTGATCGGTGAGCCCAACTCATTATCTGGGATTTGGTCCTTTGTTGCAATTTCAGATATTTCTGTAGATTGAAATTGGCTGATGCGAACAGATATCATAGATGCTAACGCGCCATAACATTGGTGGAATCAATTAATCAGTGAATGACTGACAAAACTTCGTTGATATCCAGGTGTATCAATTGAAAAATTTGAATAGTCGCGATCGTTTGCATCTCATTAACACATGCATGCATGCATGCGAATGAAGACTATATCCTCATAAGTACTAGATATATAGCTGAATGGAAGGATGAATGACATAAAATCAAATCTCAGCCAATAAACTTTATATGCATCCAGGGCATATTTTTCTTCTGAAAATTGTTTGCTCTATAGAAGTGTCTATAAAACTTTCTTACGTCTACTCAAGAAGGTAGAGAAGATTAATCTTAGCATATCCACTCAAGGTTAACTTAAAAATACTGTGGTATGAATTACTAACCATCTTCGTTATAAGCCGTTATAGCTAGAATTTCAATGTTGATATAGAGTGTAAGTCTATACTCCGAAAGACTCAGTAGCTTTTGTTCTTTTTTCTCGTAATGGCTGCGTTATTTTGCATTCTCGTATTATAAGCATATATATATATATATGGTGGGGAAGGAGACCGTTTAACCTTGCAGGCACTATGTTTTCTGTATCTCGAAGTGGCTAAGAGAACTGATGAAATATTTATTCAGTTCACAAACCATGAATAATCCGAGCCGGAATGAACACACAAGTATATATATATATATATCAGCAATGGCTCCTCATGTTTTAAAACTGTAACGCTTTAGTGAAATAAGTTCAAAATGAAGTCTTCAGCGAGCGTAGCTCTACTCATTCTTCTCTTTTTTGCCCTACAAGTAACTGCGGCCAAAACAGTATTTCAAGTGATTCTGATTCCACGAGACACACAACTAAATATTACTACGACTAATTCCTCATCTATTACTGCTTTCCCTTTTTCCTCCAATGTATCTTACACAAACGTTACGTCTTCAATTTATAGAAATTCTTCTTCTACTACCTCTGCTTTGTTCACAAGCTCAGCTTACTTGAACTTATCGTCTTTGACAAATTCATCCATTGTGCAAACTTCCCTTTATACAAATTCTTCAATTGTAACGCTTCCAATTTATACAAATTCCTCAGCCTTAACGACTTCAACTTTTGCAAATTCTTCAATGATGTCAACTCCACCTTATACCAATTCTTCTATATACACAAATTCTTCAAGTTTTGCAACCTCACCTTTTCCAAATTCCTCAGCGCTGACGACTTCACTGTATCCAAATTCCTCGATTTCTATAACTTCACGCTATACAAACTCTTCTATCTATACCAACTCCTCAACTCCAATATCTTCTAATGTTGCTAACACTTCAGCTGTGACAACTCCACCCTATACCAATTCTTCACTCTACTCCAATTCATCAACATTGGCAACGTCAACTTATAAGAACACTTCTGTGCTGACTACCTTGCCTTATACCAACTCTTCAATCTACACAAACTCTTCAATTCTGACTAGTTCTACATTTGCAAACACTTCCGTTCTTACAGCTACCTCCTACCGAAATTCATCAATTTCGACTACTTCACTTTATACTAATTCTTCAGCTCTGTCTACATCACGTTATTCAAACTCTTCGGTGTACACAAATTCCTCAGTTTCGACCACCTCCCGTAACACAAATTCTTCACTTTACACAAATTCGTCTATGCTGATTACTTCCACCTTTCAAAACACTTCAGCGTTAACTACGTTACCTTATACCAACTCCTCGGCCTATACAAATTCCTCAACACTGGCAACTTCCACGTTCAGAAATACATCAGCTTTGACAACTTCATTATATACTAATTCCTCAATCTACATCAATTCTTCACTTTTGACAACTTCAACTTTCAAAAACACTTCGGCCTTAACGACTACACCATATACAAACACTTCAATTTATACCAATTCTTCAATTTCAATAACATCAACGTACAAAAACACTTCAGCACTGACAACGTCACCTTACACCAATTCTTCAATTTATACCAATTCATCACTCTTGACAACCTCAACGTACAAAAATACATCCGCCTTGACAACCCCCCCTTACACTAATTCTTCCGTTTACACAAATTCGTCTATCCTGACCACTTCCACTTACAGAAATACCTCGTCTTTGACAACCTCACCTTATACCAATTCCTCAATCTACAATAACTCTTCTATTTCAACAACAACCTTCAAAAATTCATCCGCACAAACCACTCCACTTTATACCAACTCCTCCATCTACGGGAACTCTTCAATTTTGACGACATCAACTTTTAAAAACACTTCAGCAATGACTACTTTACCTTACACAAATTCTTCAACTTACATCAATTCTTCGATTCTTACAACTTCACTCTACACTAATTCTTCACTATTGACAACTTCAACTTTCAAAAACACTTCAGCCCTAACGACTTCACCATATACAAACACTTCAATTTATACAAATTCTTCAGTTTCAATAACATCAACATACAAAAACACTTCAGCGCTGACGACTTCACCTTACACCAATTCTTCAATTTATACCAATTCATCAATCCTGACAACCTCAACTTACAGAAACACTTCAGCTTTGACTACATCACCATACACGAACTCCTCAGTCTATCTCAATTCATCAGTCACAGCAACATCAACCTTCAGAAATACATCAGCCCCGACAACTTCCTCTTATACTAATTCTTCTATTGTGACAACTTCAACCTTTAAAAATACTTCAGCTTTAACTACTTCACACTATACCAACTCCTCCATCTATACAAACTCTTCAATTTTGACAACATCCACTATGAAAAACACTTCATTCTTGACAACTTCCCCTTACACAAATTCTTCAATTCATACCAATTCTTCACTTTTGACAACTGCACCTTACACCAATTCTTCAGTATTGACATCAACTTACAAAAATACCTCACCCTTGACAACGTCATCTTATACCAACTCTTCTATCTACAGCAATTCTTCACTTTTGACAACTTCAACTTACAAAAACACTTCAGCCTTAACGACTTCACTTTATACAAACACTTCAGTATTGACATCAACTTACAAAAACACCTCAGTGCTGACTACTTCACCTTATACCAATTCTTCAATTCACACCAATTCCTCTATTTTTACAACATCGACTTTCAAAAATACGTCCGCTGTGACTACTCCAACTTACACAAATTCTTCAATCCATACCAATTCTTCACTGTTGACAACTTCACCTTACACCAACTCTTCTGTTTTAACAACAACCTTCAAAAACACCTCAGCTTTGTCAACTGCACCTTACACCAATTCATCTATGTTGTCCACTTCTACTTACAAAAATACTTCAGCTTTGACTACTTCAACGTATACCAACACTTCCGTTTACATGAATTCCTCACTTTCAACAACAACAACTTTTAAAAATACTTCAGTGTTGACAACTTCGCCTTATACAAACTCTTCGATTTTTACTACTTCAACTTATAAAAATTCTTCAATCCTGCCTACCTCACTCTATACAAATTCTTCGATTTTTACGAATTCATCTACATTCACAACTTCACAGTATACGAACTCTTCAATTATGTTAACGTCAACTTATAGAAACACATCAGTGCTGACTACTTCACTCTATACTAATTCTTCAGTATACAGAAATTCCTCAATTTCCACAACTTCGCCTCACACTAATTCTTCCATTTATACTAATTCTTCAATTTTGACAACATCAACTTTCAAAAATACTTCAGCTTTAACCACGTCACCTTATACCAACTCCTCCGTCTACACAAATTCTTCACTCTTTACAACTTCAACTTACACAAATTCTTCAATTCACACAACGTCCTCCAATTTGATAACGTCAACCTATAGAAACACTTCAGCTTTGACAACTTCACCTTATACAAATTCTTCAGTTCATACAAACTCTTCTATTTTAACAACTTTGCCTTATAACAATTCTTCAGCCTTGACCAGTTCGTTTTACACAAACTCTTCCATTCATTTAACTTCCTCAATATTGACAACTTTTACTTTTCCAAACACTTCAGCTTTGACAACTTCTCTCCATACCAACTCCTCAGTCTATATTAACTCTTCAGTTCTAACAACTTCAACTCATATCAATTCCCCAACTTTGTCTACCTCAATCCATTTGAATACCACGTCTTTCACCAGTTTACCTCCTGCAAACTCTTCAATCTTTACCATTCCAGAATTGTCGACAACTTCATCTTTGGCTTCTACCAATTCTTCTGAATCTACTATTTTGTCGTCTCCAGTTACTTCTTCATCTAAAACGTCTTTGTCCACTTCTCCATCTACAACTTTCTCTCTCACAGCTAAATCTTCTGGAGACTCAACTTTCTCTACATCTTCTTCTTTTACAGCTTTTTCTTCCAATCCTGCTCCGACGACCTCTTCTGTGAATACTTTCACAAGTTTTCATTTCTCAAATTCTTCTTCCACGCTCCCTTCTACAGGTTTTCCTTTGATAACATCTTCCTTTACAGTTTCATCTGAAGTCATTTCCACAAGCTCTTCTACTACTGGCTCTAACATCAGCCCCAGTAGGACATCAACTCCTGTATCCAGTGCAGAATCTGCCACAACTATTTTGTCAACATCTTCAATTAGTACCGAAGAAGTTGAGCCTTCATCCTCTGTTATCACTTCTAATACGCCAACTTCCACTCTTACTCCTACTCCTACTCCTACTCCCATTCCCACCCCTACCCCGACCCCTACTCCTACACCCGCTCCTACCCCTGCTCCTGTTTTAATTGCACCTAGGACTTTTGTTTCCAATTACTTCTTCCTTCTAAGCTCTGCTCTTGTGGCAAACAGAAATGCCAATTTGCCTGAGTCAGCTGCCAGGGCTCAAGTTGACAGTATGATAAATATACTTCAAGCGGTATTCGGAGGACTTTTAGAAACTTTGGCTACCATTCTCTTCCCTGATAGAGTTATTGGCGGTTTGGCCAAGCGTGATGTTGCAACGATTTCACCTTTTGCATTTGTCAATTGGTCTTCTCAATTCATCAGTACTCTTACTGAATGGGTATCTTCCCCATCATTTACAACCTTTGCTTGCTTGTACCAAAGTGCGTCTCCAAATTTTGATCTGAGTGCTGCCCTTGCCGGACTGAATGATATTATATCAGAAGGCAATAGTCGCCTGAGCGCCTCTGCGGGTACCAACGCAATCGTTGCTGATGCCTTTGAAAGGGCTAAATCAGCGATTCAGTCAGCTATCACCAAGCTAAGAGACCCTATTCAATGCAGCCCCAGCACTGCTCCGCTTGGTCCTTCTTCTGAAAGCCCAAACACTGCTACCTTTTCTGGAAGCGCAAGCACTGCTCCATCTGAGTCCTTTTCTAGGAGCGAGAGCATTGCCACGGCTGTGCCCTCTTTCGAGAGCCCGAGCACGGCAAAATCTGAATCTTCTTTAGACATTTCTAAAGCTTCATCAGGATCTGCTCTGGCTATTCTCACACCAAAAACCATTGTTATTGGAGCCACTTCTACCCAGATTGTCACGGTTTGCACTAAATGCGTTCAAACCACTGGTTCCGGCTTTACAGTCATTAAAAAGACAAGTCTTGATGTGACTATTACAGTCACTCAACCCTGCGTCATTACGTATGTTCCGGATGGCACGTCAACCATTTACTATGGTGGGACTACCAGTACAGTGACTGAAATGTGCAATGAGTGTAATATGCTTTCTGTGGTTGCTAATCCAACTTTGACATCTTATGGCACTACTTATTCTGGCACTGTCAACCCTGGCTCTGCAAAACCTGGCTCTGCCAATACTGGGTCTGTTAACACTGGCTCTGCAAAAACTGGGTCTGTTAACACTGCAGTTGTGTCTTCAGAAGTGGTAACTCCTAAATCACCTCCTTCAGGTGTCAGTACCCTATTTGTCTCCCCAAGTTCGCTTGTTTCAAGTGGAAATTCACCAAGTCTATTTTCAACTAAATCCCAAGTTAATGATGCTTCGTCAAATAGCAGACTGATTACAGGATTGCTGAGTGGACTATTGGCTGGCTGCCTTTTGATCTAGTTGATACATAAGTTTTTATAGATATATATTTCTCAGTTTTAAGATTCTTGATTTGATTATTACTTGCTAAGTTGTTCATGATTTCTATACAGTTTGCACTGTGTATGCAGTGGTAGGTCTAAGTAGCTCTTGCAAAAATTGATATCAAACTTGTTATATTTATCAGAAAACGTAAAAGTCACAAGAGCGCAGAGCCAAAAAATTGTGATCTTCATGTTACAACTCCTAAACTTACCATATTAATAGTGTCATCTCACGGTTTATCTTTAGATGGATCAGTCAACCGTAATCGCTCACTAAAAGTAATAAGGCAAGTGAGGTACAGGAGAGATAACGCGAGCAAATACAAGCTTAACTTGATTTAGTACCAACACCAGTTTCTTTTAATGATACTTTCTACTGATATCTGAAGATTATATTAGGGTTTTTATTCAACCACCTTGACAATTTCGAAGCGTCACTTCCGTTATGAAGTTTTGCCAACGTTTCTCGCTTGTTAAATGCTGCTCTTCTCAACTATATGATGCAACTCTTGTGTCAATTATACATAGTTTGTAATATGTTCCGCGTCAACGACACTGCGTGCCGATGCATGGTGGCTGTTGATGCAAGGTTGAATCAGCCGATCAGTCTTTGACCACCATTGTAATATAGAAATTTTGTTTAAATAATGCATCCAAGCATTCATTTGTTCTATATGAATTATAACTATGATTAATTGTCCATCCAGAATTCTCGTTAGAGATTAAATAAGGTAGAGAGAGTCTTCAATTATTTAAAATCAGTTTCTCAAGGGTCCCAAAAGAAAAACCAAAATAGTAGGGGTAGTTTATGAATTGGGGTGTAAGTGTATCATACAAGATCGACCCGAAACACGGCCTATTTAGCTGGAGTAACATATCTTAATAGAAAGCTTGTGCCCATAACGAAAAGACATTTAGAGATCAAAACACTCTTATCAGCTGTATCCACTTTAGTTGTTTGCCTTGCCAAGCTGTAGTCTATTGTGAAACAGACAAGATAGACGAATAGAGCAAGCTAATAATTGTTTTTTGTTTTTGATAGGGCTACTTTGTATAAATGTTGCTTCAGGCAAAGGTCTTTCAGCATATATAACACTGTAGCTCGGTAATCTTAGATCTAAATGTGGTGTCCAGGATTAACATATGTGATACTTTTAAAGTTCTCTAAATTGCTGCAAATTTCATAAATCAAAGATTTCACTTTTCAAATCTCGAGAAAAGTTCAGCCCAGTTTTCTTATGTTATCGTGAAATGGGACATGAAGTTAGAGATCGTAAAGTGCTATGGTCATTTTCCCACATCAGAATGATAGTAACAACAGAATAGTGGTTTTTTACTATGTGAAACTTACGTAATCCGACGTGTACCTATAAATTTTTTTCCCCTCAACCCTGACTTTTTGTCCATTTTTGAATTGATTTTGTCCCATACTTGAGCTTGTAGGAGAGCTATTTCACATCCACACTCACCTTGCACATGACTTTTTATATCACGTGAAATTAAGGACTTTTCTTTTTTTTGAATTTTTACTCTTTCTACCGCGACGCGACTTATTTTTCAATTTCCTTTGAAAACCTTGGAATAGAGGTGTCAACTCAAAGAAAAAAAGCAGCTTACAGTCAAGTTCAACATATAGAATAAATATATCATAAAAAAATAGATTTTAAAGCCTTGGTGTGGTGTAAATAGGGAAGGTTGGGCCTAGGATCGTTGTTGATCTATGGTTTCAATCATGCCCTATTAAGTAAAGTAATTAGGTGCCTAATTTTGGGGGGGGTATAAAAAAATTGGGACCAAATATTCTGTTGTCACTATCATTCTGATGTGGGCAATTGACCCTACGTTAAGAGTTGGACCTTTCGCATTTTTTTCCTAATTGGGATTATCCGACACTAAGATCGCAAAATTCATCAGATACAAACTCCTAACCATTGTTGAAATTACAATTATATTTAAAATGATGAAGCCAAATTTTGGCATTTTGAAATGCAATTTGATTGTTTCGAGTTTATCCGGAATTCATAGACTTATATGGATCACCAATATCATTGATATATAAGTTCAAAAGCCGTTTGGTCACAAACTAGATAAAGCCCACGAGATATGAGTTGCTAGCAGCATTCATGTACTTCCAGTAGAAATAAAGATCAAAAATATTCCATGAATTGTAAAAAGTGGAATTACATATATCTTCCAATGACATCAAAGATTCAATTTCCGGTAGTTAAGAGAATATTCAGCATTAATTCTGTTGATCTGATAACAAAGTTAAGTTGTACAGCAGCATATTACTATAGTAATCAAGGAGAAATGCCAAACACGTTCTTTCCAGGTTACTTCCAATGATTCTGTCAATTGACGAGATTTCATGAACAGCTTTTACTCTTGTAGTGGCGGTTGCTTTTCAATTGATGTTCAAAAACGAAGTAAAATTCAGCAAAAACCGCGAGACTTCGCAGTACGGTAGTGTAAAATTTAGAAATTGTAATTGCCCCCACATAAATACCAAGATTCCCTCTTGAAGCCTAACTAGGAAAAAGATATATACCCTACATTGCGTAGGTCATCAAGATAAAAGCAGATTGGAAGTGACACCTGAGTAGCTAACTTTGGTCAATCTGCAAGATCTACAATAGCCAAGTGAATCCAATTGATAATATGACTTGTACATGAACATTTACTTTTGATAAGTATTACTAGATTGGAAAAATGGCCATTGTTCCAGGTCTATACTCGCTATAGAGGATCCAGAGCTTGAGGAAAAGATATCGTACTCAATCTCGTTTCCATTGATGGATAAGCTCTGGCGGCATTTTATGAGGCTAGAATCAAGAAAAGTATGGCGTGCATTCGATATTCTGTCAAAAAGTTCACTGATTAAATACACATCGTGACGAATCAGCGCCTTGAAATATTAAGGAGTAAGTCTACAAAGAAAGAACTATGAATCATATGATTTCCCCCACAGATTATTCCTTGATAGTAACAAGGTCAAGTCGGATGGCAGCCTGAAATGATATTATATAAATTGTCGGAATCGGGAAAAAGAGCAAATCAGAATAGGCTGTTCGCATTGATTTAATTCTTTCGCGCAACGTTACCATGGGGGTCAATCACTAGAGTATGACATGACCAATCATGGTTGCCGATACGATATGATTCACATCACTCGAGATTATCAGGTGCTGTAATTAAGCAAGAGTCAACGCACAGCCATGTCCCTTATATATGTTTTAAATTGACAAGCTCGAGAGACTGAACGTCTATTTGGCAGAATAATCCCTCACATCAATGTTTTGCTAAGCTGGCTAGATATAAGCATCAGCTAGTGCCTTATGTGGTTTATTATGGCCAATGATATGCAGTAGAAAAAAGTCCAATATATATGATGTGGCTCTATTTGGTTTCTTGCTGTTGAGTGGTCACGAATTTGGGCTTATCGATAAGATGAAGTACAGGATGCTGACAGATCCGCATCTTTGTTTGCAATGAATTCTCAACGAAACACTTGGGCTATTGCACATACTGTATAATGCCAGCAAGCCCTGAAGTCTGCCTTTGCCACAGTTCTCTCTTGGGTACAAAGTCTGGAGACGCTATCGTATACATGTAGTCCTACGTGGAAGTGTAAAACGCGGTAATGTCACATGCAGATCACTTAAAAGGGAAATTCGCAAGTACCAACCAAATAAAGAGTCCAATGCAGAAGAGTTATTCCGTGACAGTTCTCTTATCTTATCAGTGTGCAGGAAAGTCAAGTTTCTTTGGCTGAAATTTAACCGCCCGCGCGCGCAGTGTTTAATGTTGGTTTGAACTTAAAGTGGCTGTTGTCATTGAATTAAAATTTAATGTCTCTTGAAGTGGTGAAGTAGTGGCAGAGGAGAAGAGCGGGTTAGATAGCCGCGATTGGCTCTCTGTTGACCCTGTTGTCCCGTAGCTTATATGAACCAAAGTCAACTCTGATCTGTCAGGTATACGATGATCAAGATGGGACCCTATGAACTCACAGGTGGTTTTGTGTAGCATTGAACCCTAGGTAATAGACCATCATTATGTTAAATTCAAAACTTTTGTTATCTGACCGTGTGTACTTTCCCATTAACTTGCTTCTATCAATCCTTTCAACCGCACTTACTAGCTAATTAATATCAACGGCTCGCATGTAAGATCACTTTTAAGAACTAGTCGATATCGTGTCAAGCCCAAAGTTGGCCAAACCGGTAAAGCCAAGAAATCAAAGTCCCGATATCCTTCCAGCTTTCGTTTATACGAAGAAACAATTAAAATTCATTAAACCCTTCGATGGCGATCCTGTCAATGCCATAATGCCATGAATGTTCTTTTGGCTCTTGATTTCAAGCATAATCGCATCTCAACTGCAAGTAGTATAGTTTCACGTATCTGGTTCTAGACCTATATCTACTCAGGACCAATGCACAATGCACAATATACTTTGGAAGGTGGTATTGGCTTTTTGTTGCATGGTATATAGTACAGGCATGTATACCTGGATAGGCCTACATGATAATTTCAGTTTTATAGGTCGGAGAGTTTGTCCCTTATCGATAAGATTCTTGTTTAGGACCAATAAACCCACTATTTTAATATCCCTCCGAGTATATAAATGGCGATGCCATGGCTTGAATACAAGATATCTTTTCCTAAATACTGTACGAAACACACTATCCAGCACACATATCACAAACATGGGACACGAAGAAACCACAGTCACAACGCATCCCTCTAACTTGGAAGCAAACCCAGCATTTGATAACAAAGATGACGTTCTGCTAGCTTCGCTTGGTTACAAGCCCGAGTTGAGACGTAACTTCTCTGTTATTGAAGTCTTTGGCATTGCCTTCAGTATCATGAGTTTGCTTCCATCAATTGCATCCACAATCGCCTTTTCTCTCGCCTCTGGTCCCGTTGGTATGACTTGGGGTTGGATTCTCCCCTCTATTTGTATTCTCACAGTCGGCTTGTCGATGGCTGAGATGGGTTCAGCCATGCCTACTTCAGGCGGTCTGTACTGGTGGACTTTCAAATTCTCCCCTCCATCTATTCGCAAGCCTCTGTGTTTTCTAGCCGGTTACTCCAACACTCTGGGTCTCATTGGTGGTCTGTGTTCAATTGACTACGGTTTCTCAGCAATGGTCCTCTCTGTCGCCAGTATCAGCTCTGATGGCTCTTTCGTCCCCACAAAGTACCACACTTTTGGTATCTTTGTTGCCTGTGTCATTTCTCACGGAATTGCAGGATCTTTGGCCACCAATCTCATGAGCCGTCTCCAGTCTTTCTGCATCATCACCAACATGATCATCATTGTTGTCACTTGCATTGCCCTGCCCCTTGGTAAGGGATCTGAGAACCTCAACCCTGGTTCCTATGTTTTTGGAGACCTTGACAACTTGACCACTTGGCCCAAGGGATGGTCCTTCATCCTGTCTTGGATGTCTGCCATTTGGACCATTGGTGCCTTTGACTCTTGTGTGCACATGGCGGAAGAAGCCACCAACGCTGCTGTTGCTGTTCCTTTTGGAATCATTGGCTCCATTTCCATGTGCGGCATTTTCGGCTTCATTCTGCTTTCCATCATTGCTGCTACCATGAGCACTGATATCGCTGCTACCTTGGGTACCTGGACTGGCCAGCCCATGGCGCAGATTTATCTTGATGTTTTGGGAAAGAAGTGGGCAATGGGAATGATGTCTATGCTATTCATCGTTCAGTGGTTCATGGGCCTCTCGATTGCTGTTGCTGGGTCTCGTCAATGCTGGGCTTTCTCCCGTGATGGAGCTTTGCCCTTCTCCAGCGTTCTCAGAGTTGTCAACTACAAGTTGGGTGTACCTTTGCGCGCTCTTTGGTTCATGTGCTTGGTTGGAATCGTCATCGGTATGCTTTCTCTTATCGATGTTGCTGCTACCAACGCCTTGTTCTCTCTCGCTGTTGCCTCCAACGGTTTGGCTTGGTGCTTGCCCATCTTTTGCCGTGCGGTTTTCAACATTGATACCTTCAAGCCTGGCCCATTCTACATGGGCAAATTCACTTCTCGTTTCATTGGTTTGTTTGCTTCCTTCTACCTCATCTTTGTCATCTTTGTTTTAGCCATGTTCCCTTCAGGAGGTCCTAATCCTACGGCCAAGACCATGAACTACACCATTGTGATTAATGGATTTGTCTGGATTGGCTGCATGGTCTACTACTTTGTTGATGCTTACAAGTGGTTCGAGGGACCCAAGCACACGATTGACGAAATCATCGACGCGCAAGAGGTTGATGTTTCTTCTGGAACTTCGCCTGTCCCCGAGAAGATTTAAGCTTGTATTTTGATGATGTTTTTTTCTTGTTTTTGTATCTAATAGGTTTAACGGAGTTAATTTTTACTTTGCCATCATGAATGAAATGAATTAAGAATTAAGTTGAAGTATGCGAAAGATGAAGAGAGTCGTAAATGGTGTGTGTAGACAGGAATAAATTAAGGAAACTTGGAGACCAACGAGAGAGGAATCAGCAATATCGAGATTTCTGTCATCCAAGTTAACAGCTTAGTGAGACCTTGTGACTTTGGAAAAACGTAGATTGGTGCATCCTCACTAGAATAGAAGTCTGAAATTAAATGCAACAGGTGCTGGTCACGGGTTGTGTCCAGAGTTTGTATGAGAATCATGAGTAGTAAAGAAGCAACACAACTGAAAACTAGTGTGTCCTCAAGGTGCCGGGCATGATAAGAAGAATTGAGTGTGTATACAGTGATGGGGCGGCGTTGAATCTTCAGGATGTTGACCCAGACCATATAAGCTTGAAACACGCAGAATGTTAGTAAGAGAATGGGAAGAGATTTGCTAAATTTGGCGACCTGAAGATAGTGAACCAGCAAGTCTGTTGGCAGAGAATCTTTAATAGCATCAATGTTAGACCCATGAGGGATACCGAAAGACTGTAAAATCTCAAATAGCTGGGAAGTTGGTGAAGCCCAGTGACATTTTGATGGCTTGGGAGAAGTAGGAGGTGAGAGCGAAATATAGTTCAGCATTGACTGAAACAGAGAGGGAGGGGTTGGATAAAATTGGCTTAGTAGCTGAGCTGAATCAGGGGTGGTCAATCCTGAGTATTCGCAGTAATACAGCAAATTGATATCATAGGCCGCTGCTGGAGTTGTGCTCGTGGAGTTGTATATTAGGGATGCCGCTTCTGGCGAGATGTGTATCTGGGCGAGATACTGCCCAGATAGAAATAGTAATGGGAAAAACAGCACGAACGCCATGAAAAGCGACGCTGAAGAAAGACCAATGATGGATCTAATGATCCATCTTTGTGTGGGTTTCATATCGCATATATATATATATATATATATATATATTTATCAGGTGGAAGGATCTGCCTCTAGTGAAAGCTTGACGAAAAATAAGGAGCCGTTGTAGGCAGAACTTGACAGCAACACCTCGAGAGACCAGGAGACTGATAAAAGAATTAAGAAATAGACTCGCACAAATAAACGAAGGGTCGGTTTCACAAAGGAAGTAGCTGAATGAGAGTTGATGGTGATTGAAACAAGGTCAAAGGAGAGGTTTGTGAAAAATGATGAAAAGAGGGAAAAAAAAAAATAAAAAACTAAAAGGCATGAAATATGTCAAAAGGAGAGGGATAAAAATAAAAAAAAATAAAAAAAAAAAAAAGAGGGAAAAAAGATCCCTACGCACGGCTAATATTATATCTTACCAATCATTAATAAGTGGTTAGTCATGATGACAAAAGATTAACGTTTTGTCCACGTGATCTAGTTCAGGTTCTTTGATCTTATAACTTTGATTTATTGGGCATAAAGTCATGTCCCAAGACTCTTTTGCCTTACTTCCCACCTTCTCCTCTCATGAACTTTGCCTCTTTTGCATGAAACAGCTGCCAGAGAGAGTTTCTCTGTTATTCCAGTAACGCGCAAGAGGCAAGGATATCACCGATACAGCCGCAGCATTGACGTTCACAACGACCCGGGCCTTTTCGAGTGCTTGGGCATTTACCTCAAGCAGCTCGAAACCTACGATAGCCTCCATCATGAAGTCTCCTGCTTGGATTCTAGTTCCCTCTATTATCATTCTCATTTACTCGCATCTTCTTATCATTCCCGGCGTTGGCAATGCAAATTTACCTTCGGTATATGTTCACAAACTCATGCTCTCGCAAAGTGCCCAAGAGTATGTAGCTCTGCAAACCGGAACCAGTGCGCCAGGCTACGTTGTTCATTTGTTCAACTACTGCGAATGCTATCACGAAAACCCAGACGACCCCTTATCAACAATGAAGTTCAGATGCCCTAATTCACCGTCCATGTCTTTCTTTTTCAACTTTCAAAAAATCCTGGGCTTGCCTGACCAGATCCTCTATGATCAATCGTCTGCTCGAAGTCAGTCACTAGCAAAGTTTGACTCCACACTGATGAGATTCCAGCGGATATCTCTACTCTACACATATCTTACCATCATGATGGTACTTTCTCGCATTTCAGTGGTATCATTAATTGTACCATTACGCCTGTTACAAATGAGACTACCATACACAGGAGGCAGCTCTATTCAAGGCAAATTTATCATGCTTCGCGGCATCTTCACATTCTCATACATTCTCACCTTTGTAACAGCAAATCTGCTCTCAGCTGTTGCATACCTACATTACAAGGAATATTTCTTTAAGGGTATTTACGACCAAGGGGATCATTCGGGCATTGAATACACTTTGAGCAATACAACCATCGCATATAATGTATTGATTTTCCTCTTTTCATATATTGAGCTCTATCCAGCTATCACTTACATGAGCCAACGGCCGAAAACCAAAAAACGACTGTATGATGATGATTTGGATGACCTGGAATCTCACCCACTGGAGCTGCTTTATCCACAAGAGAACACTCTATCTACTCAGGTTACCATGGTCCGGTCCAACTCCTCCGAACATCACAAAATTAAGTCTGAAGACCCCTTTTCCGACTCTAATGCAACCAGCTCGTTGATGACCTCTACCACTCGCATTGATTCTGACAATTTCTCAATCGGCTCCTTCGACACCTCAACATCTTTAACCCCTTCTTCAGTAGTCTCTGCCTTACCAAGTTTACAGGCGAGCTCTTACGGTCCTCATTACGAATCAGACATAATCTCAGAGGTTTCGACCACGAATCAGTATGGCGAATACAATACTCCGTCAGGGAGCGCAGCTCCATCCATTCGCTCCGTGTCCACCCAAAGGGACCCTGTAGTGGGCTCTAGACACTAGCACCGATTTTGGTACTGCCTTTTCTTTTATCCCATCTCACACACATTGATACATTATTCTTTTTTATTTCTCATCACATTACTTTTCATATTTACATCCACGTTGGCCTAAGCAATAAATTCCCAGTAGTTGTATAGTGCAATAAATATATATGTAGTCAGGTTTGACGCAAGATTTGCTGATAACCTACTACAATAAAGTAAGCCTAGCGCCTAAATAATCATTTGGAACCGCTCTTCGTCTAAGAGTGTTTTCTCAGCCCAGCATTGCGTGAACCAGTCAGTATTAACTATTCGTATGGGGCTCTTCATGTTGGAGATGATTGTAAGTAGCCTAGAGACTCTGCTAGTGTCGAGTGAGCTGCATGCTATTAAATTCAATTTCGGATGGTACAAGTCAGTGACTACTTGAGCACCTCCAGCTAGAGCATAATTTTGGGCCAGTGTAAGATCCTGCTCGGCCCCATAATTTGCTTCGGGCACACTAAGACCATTCTTCGCTGCTAGTGTAAGTTTGTCAAAGTAAACAACACATCGGCAAAAAAGCAGACTTCGAGGTGGGTTATCGCTTCGCTCAAACACTTGCAGCCGCAAACTTACGGAATCAACCTTTTTCGAAATCGTCATTTGTGACATTAATCCCTTGAGCTCAATATCTGAGATACTTTCGTAATAAGAGTCCCCAAATTTGTCAACATTCTTCTTGGCTTCACGTAACTCTGCATCCCCAGCATGAAGTAAATGTTTGGGCTCAACTCGAACAATGCGATTATGCTGTATGCAAGATAAGATCCAGTTAGGCCGAAGGATACTTCCAGAATAGCCACTTCCAATAATCCCAGCAACTTTAACCAGTAACTTGTCTGCAATCAGATGACAATTGCCAGAGCCGTCATATTCGTCGGTAACACGGCCTCCATGTTTTTGTACCAGCTTTTCAAGTTCACTCTTTCTCATTCTTGGTTTGAACTGATCTGACATGATGAAAAATGTATAGCCATCAAATAAGTAAGACTCCACAGTATCGTCAAACTTTTCAGGCACATATTGAAGAATTTTGCGTTTCTTAATACGACCACTGCCAGTGGGCTTGACCTTTGCCTGGACCTTGGCTTTTTCACTGATCTTGATATCCACTTCTCGCTGTAGACTGACGAATTCATCATATGAGAGACTTGTCTTGTAGTCCTTGTCATCCCGAATCTTGGTAAACCGGGGAAATCGAAGTGTCTTCAGTGTTCTAAATTGACTAGAGAGAATGACTTGAGCACCTTTGATTTGAATGATGATGGACTCCTCCGGCTTAATCCATTGATCTGGAGCTTCTTTTTCGTGGTAATTGCCGGCAAGTTCCATGTATTCTGTTGGAGGATTATGCTTGTCCCACTTGTGCCATTTACCTTGGGTGTAGTGCCCTATGTTGGTGTAATCGAACGACGTCATTCCTCCTCCAACTTTGCAAAATGACCAGAACCTGATTTTACCATTTTCGTCTTCAACTCTGAGACCGCATAAAAACGATGCCAGTTTTTTGCTTCGATTACCATTTCCAAAATATCCTCCAATGACGCATACTTCTAAATTTTCGCCAAACTCTTCCAAATACTCTGGTTTATGCTTGATCCAATCGTTATTTCGTTCGCTGACCCGATAAGGTGAATCTGGATTCTTGATGACCAATCCTTCTGAAGCTGTTTCAATCACTTTTTTCAGGTTATCCATAATTTCATGCTCAGTTTGTGCTTCAACAAAGGGCAACAGCTCTAGATAGCTTTTCGAATCCCGGATAACTGAAGCCAAAGTTCGTCTGCGTTCTGATAGCTTGTGCTTGACAAGCGGTACATCATTGAGAAACAGAATATCAAAGACTAAAAAAAGCGGATGAGTTAAACCTCGTTCATTCATCTCGTTGAGTGCAGCAGTCTTAATTGAACCAAAAGGAACCACTGATTCTGATGCAGGGTCCCATGCAACCATTTCACCATCCAAAATGCAATTCCTCACTCTAGGATCAAATACCCCTTTGAGGTTTTTAGTCAAACTACCTTTTTTTGAGTCCAAAGAATTTCCATATAGATAGGTATAATCTTTCGCCTTTCTGCTGAAAAACTTAAACTCCTTGCCAAAGCCGTCCATGTGCAGCTGCAGTCTTTCACCATCCATCTTCTCTTCAATATAAAAACTCTTGGGCATGAGTTTGACAATTTCCTGGAACGTACTTTTTCTGAAGGATGCTAATTGAGGTTGGAAACAAGACATGAGAGCAATCGTCTGCTTGGAAGATGACAATCGAAAATGAGGATCATAGAGTTCCCAGCACACCCGCTTCAAATTACTGGTTACATTGAATAGTGTCAGAGCATCTGGATGCCATAGATTAAGAATTGTCTTTTCAGTCAGGCCAAAATGCATATCTGAATTGTTAGTTTGATTCAAGTCATTATCATAACCATACCTCGTAGAATGATTTTAATGAGCCATCTCGTTTCTTCAGCATTCATTGAATTGCACAGGGTCGTCATGGTTTCCAACTGAGTGTCAGTGTTCATACTCAGCTTGTCGAGCAGCGTGTTTACTTCGTCAATTGTCAAGTTACTGCTTGCAGTTCGTGTTTCACGCTTTTTGAGGACTTCATAGCATCGCTGAGGAAAATCGCCTGTCGAATTGCGATAGCCCACTTTCCAGTTGGTCATGGACTTTGCGTCTTCAGAGTTGGATTCAATGTTTTGCATCTTCATAATGATTTTTGCAATAGCTCTTTCTTTCAAACCGTACATTGGCCTCTCAGAATCCTTATCTGGCATGAGCAATCTAAATATTGGGTATATATCGTTGCCGACATTGGCTCTCCAACGGTCAATGAACTCGTGAATCAGCCTGGCTCTTAGCTCATGCGGCCTGGCTTTCATGTTGGTCTTGCGTGCCTTGGTGATATTCAGGAGCTGGTCAAACACCATGGTGCAAATGATGCCAAACGTGGGACTCGGTCCCGTGTTTGTAGGCGGCACCAGCTCTGTCTCTGGAATTGCAATGGCGTCGTCCATGGTGCCAAGAGGGTTGAGTTTGAAAGTGAGTTTGGATTAGGTCATCATGTGTGGTCCCCTAAATGAAACTTGGTGAAGAGATGGAAGTTCTTCCTTTTTACCAAACACAAGCAATCATGTCTGTTTTTTCCCGTATCAAAACTATTGGAGAAACCGACTTATCCACTGCATTGGGTCCTAATATTTTCAAAACTGATGATCTTGCTCGGTATGGTTTCTGCGGAAAGCCTTTAGCGGTGGCATTTGACCCAGTACAAAGTCTTCTTGCAGTTGCAACTGACAATGGCTCTATACATGTCTTTGGCCAACAGAATGTTGAAGTGGTTTTTAAACTCAAGAAGCCAGTTCCAATTGAATACTTGAAAATTGTTAAGTCTGTTTATCTGGTGGCTGTGGATGCTTCCAAGACTGTTACAGTTTTTAGCATGGAATCAAGAGAAGAGCTGTCAAGTCACTCTGTTTATGGAAACGTCACTGCAGTGGCATCAGACCCTGCAATGGATTGGTTTTTTGTCGGATTGGAAAACGGGCAGGTGGTTGTTTATGACGTAGATCGAGGTGTCGTGGCAAACTACAGAATAGACAATCTCCAGAAATCACTTTTGGTCAAGCTGCGCATGTCTCCTGTTGTTGATATCGCTATCCACCCCCGCGACCCGTCAATCCTCTTGGTCTGCTATACGGAAACTGCAATTGTGTTTAACATTATCAAGCAGGAAATTATCTTTGGTTTACGCTATGAAGTTCCTGCTGGTGCTCCTGGTGGTGATTCTGATCCCAGAATTATCGGTCAGTACCGTCACCCCCCTTTACTTCGAGCATTGTGGCATCCTAATGGCCATCATATTCTTACCGTGCATATTGATGGTTCCTTAGTATTCTGGGATGCTATAGAAGGAAATTTGCTCCACGCCAGAACACTTACAGATACAGATGTCAATGTTCCCAGAAAAGCCAGTGCAGTTGGATCGAGTGATGTAAACAATCAGCCAATTACAGGCATTACATGGAATTGCACTCAGAACCCTGAAGAGACATCTTTATTAATAGCGGGTGGCCATACGTTTGAGGGCGCCATGCAGGGCCTGACCATGATTGATTTTGGAGTGACCCCTGCAGTGGCGATTACATCTTATCAAAACATGGGCAACTACTATCGAAATCCACGCCGACAACGAGTTTTCCCTACACCAGAGCATGCCGGCATCATGGACTTTACCATGCTGCCAAAACAAAGTCCGTACTATGCAGGTTGCCACAACCCGTTCGCGTTGATTGCTCTGTTGGAGAATGGCGAAATGACTTGCATTACATACCCTGATGGCCTTCCCATGAGTAATGTCGGCGCCCTCCCATCGGCGTTTGGGTGGGTGCAACCATTTGTCACTGCCATATCCATGGCTGCAATGCCTCGAAATCAGTGGCTTGGTATGCTGGCTTCTGTGCCAGCTTGCGATTCATTCTTTAATGGTGGTGCTCCGGCTCGGCGTCACTTGCGTAAGTTTGAGACCCGAAACTCGCTGTGCACTGGACACTCTGATGGTACGGTGCGACTATGGGATGCGTCACATGGCGAACTAGAAACTTCAAGAATTATTGAGCTTTCTGTTTCAGAAGCTGTCAAGAAGCATTCAGGTATTGCAATCACGCATATATCATTATCGGGTGCATCTGCTGAATTGGCGGTTGCATTGGAAACTGGACAAGTCGTTCTCTACAAATTCGGCAATGGCAAGAGACTTGATCTTTCTACTTACATGGAAGCTATGAACCTCTCAGACCCTCCTCAAATTCAGGATATTCGTGGCCGCACTTCGTTAAAGCGCGATGGATTTTTGCCTGGTTCACTCGTCAACAACATGGGCAATGGCCCTGTCAGTTGCTTAGTTAACTCAAATGTGGGGTTTGTTGCAATTGGTTACGAGAGTGGAACTCTTATTGTCATTGATCGGCGAGGACCAGCTGTCATCTTTTCCGGAGATATTTCACAGCTTTCAGTAAAGAAGTCTTCATTCTTGAAAAAGTCTTCTGCTGGTGTTACTAAAGGAGAGTACCCAACCAGTATGGAATTTGGAATCTATGCTTTAGGAGACGACAAATATTCTAGCATTGTGTTATCAGTCGGATCTTCAGCCGGAAACCTGTTTACCTTCAGAGTTCTTCCCAGCTCTACTGGGGCATTCACAGTCCAGTTCGAGGCAAGCACTTCAGCAGTGGAAGGCTCAGTACTTTCTGTTATACCTATCAACATGAGTCGAGGAACAAGTGCAGTAGCCGATATTCAAGAAATGAATCAACTTGCCCAAGGCATTCTTATCCCAGGTGGGGTCATTGTGGTGGCTCAGAATGAAATCAGGGTACTCAGGCAGCCTAAGAATAAGCTTGCCAGTCGTACTGAAGTGCCGTCTATTGCAGCTGCTGGTATCAGTTACATGAGAGAAGAAGACTCTCTAGTGTTGACGTGCGTCACTAAAAGTTGCGAGACTGTTTACTATGGCATTCCATCACTCAAGGAAATTACAAAGACCAGACTTCCATTCCCAGCGGATCCCAACTATTTGGGATCATCTATCGTCATGACTAACGGTGATACTCTTATTCGACAAGACAAGACCTCCGCTGCGCTAATCAACATTTGGGGTCGGGGTATTAGATTTGAGGATATTTCCAGTGATTTGCTCTACGATGCTTTGAAACAGATTCCAGCCCGCCCAACAATCAGTGCTTTGCAGTGGATCAAGGGTACCCAGGTGGCCCGCATAGAGGATATCGACAACTTCATTGGTGGCCCTCGACGCCCACCTAGTAAATTCATGGTCGCTCAACAGCAGGCAGAAAACGAGCAGAAACGGTTGATAGAAGAACAGTCTCGAAAGAATGCACGAGATGCTCGGATGAGAGGTGACGATTATTACAATGACAATTCAGGAGGAGGTGCATTTTCAAGCATTTCCAAGACGTTTGAAAGTTTGGAAGAGGGAACCAACGAGTATCTAAAGAGCTTGACGGGAGCCGTTGAGGACAGCAAGTCGAGCTTGCTCAAGTCTGCATTCAAGGCCAAGTTCTTCTAGAAGTATCTGAGTATCTGAGTCAAGGTTTTTGTTAGTAGAAAAATTCATAGTGAGACCCTAATTGCATCACGTGCACTACATAATAAAATTGTCTGACAACGATGGATGGCAATTCCTTCTGTTCTCTGCACTATTTAAAACACCATTTCCTGATCATGACTACTCGCGATATTAGAAAAGACCTGGCTCTGGCCATCGTTGGATATCTTACATCTTCCATTCATGATGGTTCTATTTCCACTGACGACGCCGATTCCGTTCAGGTCGCCATAGAGTGCCTGCAAGATGTCTTTGGCCTGGACCAAGATCAGCAAACTCCAGATAATCTTTTGAACATTTACAAGGAGTATCAGGACAAGCAGCCCAAGAAGCCAGAGGTCTCAGATGCTTTGAAAGCTAAAGCAGAGTACCTCAAACTGGATGGCAACCGAGCGATGGCGTCCCGCTCATATTCGGACGCTGTTGATTTCTACACAAAAGCTATTGCGCTCAACCCATACAGCCCCATTTACTACGCAAACAGAGCTGCTGCTTACAGCAGTCTCAAGGAGCAGGACAATGCGATTGCGGATGCAAACAAGGCACTTGAGCTGGATCCTTCCTACGCCAAAGCATACTCAAGACTAGGCCTCGCCTATTATGCGAAAGGCGAAGCTCGGCTAGCAATGGAGGCATACGAAAAGGGCCTGGCTTTAGAAGGTGACAAGCAGTCCGAGGCCATGAAGAAGGGATACGAAACTGCTAAAAAGCGGGTGGCAGAGGAGCCTCCCAAACAGATGGAAGATACTTCTTCTGACGATGATGGCTCTGCCACTCCAGAACCTGAAACTCGGGAAGCAGAAGAAGGATCAACGCGAGCCGCTGGCTCCGCTTTTCCTGACTTGTCGACTTTGATGAACAACCCCCAGCTTGCAAACATGGCGCAACGGCTCATGTCTAACCCTGGTGCCATTGGAGATCTGCTCAGCAACCCGCAAGTACAGCAAATGGCCAGCAATATGAGAGGTGGCAATATGAACATGGGGGACATTCTCAACAACCCTCTCCTGCAAGACCTTGCAAAGAGCTTCATGAGTGGTGGTGCTGGTGGCGCCCCAAAGTAAAAGTAAGTTATATTCTAATTGTTTGGCCAATGATGAACACCTTCTGCAATACTGAGATGACGGATTGATCTGTGGTGCCATGAGGACTCCTCTCGGGGATGCTCCCTGGTCCATTCCAATCTGCTTCTGCTGATACCAATCACAAACTTTTCTGAGGCCTTCTTTTTTTTTCTTCCTACAGTACCAAGCTAACACTGGATCCAGCGTACGAAGTACACTTAATGACCTTCATAAGTAAATAAATATGCAATTAATTCTACATCCTATTAACCCCTCCATACTTGCTGGCATTGAGCAAGTCTACTTTGGAGTTATGCGCTTTAGATGGCACCGTGCGACGGACAATGCTGACTTCGTCGCCAGGGAACCCAGGCACCCGGATGTTCCAGTTGCGCTCTAAATGTACCTGTACATCCTTGGCCTCTACGTGCTCAGACTTGCGGTGCTTGGCCAGGCGGCACGCAAACGTCGCAATGTTGTCCACAAACTCTTCAATGAGATCGCCAACAAGGTCTTCGACTTCGGCTTCGATAATGCTTTCCTCCATGTCGTCAGACATGAGACTCTTGATCAGTTCGTTGATTTTGCGTTTGTTGTAGACCTGCTCAGGAATGCTGGCGGCTGAGTAGGATGTGGGGGTTAAGGGTGGCATGGGAGGCATGCGCTGCTGCTTAACGTTGAGAGCAGTTGAGGAAAGGGATGGCCGGCCCACCTTGCCCGGAATTCGCACCGGTTTACCACCTCCAAACGAATGCGATTTTGGAAGAGCGTGCGGGGTGTGTTTATACTGAGTCTTATTGTAATTGCTAGGCAGGGTCGGTGTGCTAGATGCAGGTGGGGGAGACTTGGCGACAGGGTACTTTGTTTGATTGTAAGAGTAGTCAGGCGGTGATGCAGCTGAAGGAGAAGACTGACGGCTCGCTCCAGTAGATGTGGCCCCAAACCGCTGATACGAGTCCTGATTTTCAGGCTCTGGCGTGAATCCGTTGTAGCTTGGGGATGGCACTGAATCTGTCTTGATGGCAAACTTGCTGACTTTGCCCTTGTCTTGCGGTTTGGCCTTCTGAACTTGTTTCTGGTTTTGCAGTTTCTGCTGCTTCACCATGGACGACTGCAGCTGCTGGGTGACCGTGAGGGCCATGCTTTTGTATTGGTCGCGCTTTGTGCGTAGATTTTGTTCCTGTTGGCGCAGTTTCGTGCGCTGGTCGGTATCTAAATTAGCAGTTTCGCGTATGGTGCGCTCGACCTCCGTCAACTGGTCTTGCGCTTCTTTTTCAAGCTGTTTGTATCTCTGCAATTGAGTCGTAAGCGGCTCGGACGATAGTTGCTGGTACTGCATGCCCTGGTTGTTCTTGTAGTACGGGCTACCTGTGGCCGGCTGAGTTGCTGGAGAACTTTCTAGTTGAACCCGAAATTGTGAGTACTGGGAGCCTTGTGTCGAGTCAGGCTGAGCTGGGGTTTGCGAATACTGGTACCTGGGAGGGTTTGCCGCCATTTGCTGCGAAATGGAGGGCCCCGGTGGAGGCGATACGCTTTTCGAATATGACGCAGAGTTGAAATTGGCCGGATCTTCTTTCTTCAATGAAGAATCATAGGCAGGCCCACCACCTGTCTGCTGCTGTTGCTGTTGTTGCTGTTTCTTGAGCTTTTCCTGGACCATGATCTCATACTTTTCAAGTAGAATCTTGATCTTGCGCGCTTTTTCATAATGCTCCTTCTGAACTTCTGGATTGTTTTCAGCCTTTGCTGCCTCCCGGATCTGAGATCGATACTCTTGGTTTAACGCCGCAATGTGGACGGGTTCCAGCTGCGACAAGCGCCTTACTGGTGGTCGCGCAAAGGGACCCGGCGAATTGCTATTCCGGGCTGCCGCTCCGGATACCGGAGTGCTACCACGCGACGCATATGAAGCTGGTGAGCCCTCTGGATTGGAAGGTTGATTGTTGGACATATATATGTACTTGAGGATCTGTCTTGTCAGAGTAGCAGAGAGATGGTTGTGGTGGATGAATGAAATATTTCAGAATACGGAGAGGCGAGCCCTAGCCCCAGTCACATGTATATTTTCTGATTGAAGGCAAAGGTCCATTTCTTTGGCAAACCTTCTACTCTTGATAGATGGAACCTTTCCTTTCTCAGTGATTCTTTGGAAATATCTATTGACTTTTACCCTATTTTCAAAAGAATCTTCAGACTACTTTGCAATTTGATTTGCTTTTTGGTTGTTTTGTCGGAACCGAGACTCTTTTAAGTTTTTGGCTTGGGAGACCTTTTTGCGGAGATCCGTTTATATTTGAGTTAACAACGACCCATGGCAGAAACAGCAGCCCAGTCTCAGGGCGGCCCCTCAAGGGCTACGTTTCCAGCCGACAGGTACCTTCTCTCAGACATTCACCAAGTCCCTGCACTTGCCGACGTGACCCCTGATCAAGCCCTCTCATACTTCAGGCAAATGCTAGACAACCTTGCACTGCTCCACCAAACTATTATACTTGACCCCACGACCTCGCAACAACGACGCGGGTCGACTGAACGAACACTATCCTCTTCATCTGCCTGCTCGCAGTGCTCAAACACATCAACCAGCTCTATCGTCCAGGGCCATAGCACATCGTCCTCGTCGTCATTATCAAGTACAGGCTCAGCTGAAATGTCAGCAAACTCGCCTAAATCAGCGACTCCTGCAGTCGAGACCCTCCCCGGAGTCGTTTCTCCGCTGGTCATGAGCTACCAGGCCACGCTGCGGCGCGCCAGCAACCCTGGGACCACTGAGGCTTTACTTGAAACGCCCGTTTTAAAAGGCGCCGACACCGAGTCTATCCTGGAAGAAGCCGCTGCCGTTGCAAGCGCCGTCATCAACGCCCAAGAATGCGACTGCCAGCGCCTGGCCTCGCATACGCACATTGCGCACCTTAACGAACCCGACTCAGAAACAAGCTTCTACAACACGCCGCCTGAAGTGGCGCTGCGGAACTCGAAACGCAAGGCCGTCTCCAAGAAGGAGCTGGCCAGCAAGAACGTGCTCATCAAGCGGTTCTGGGGCCGTAAGCAGCCTGAGATCACGGTGTGGGACTACCTGCTGCGAATCCACCACTACTGTCCCATGTCCACGTCCGTGTACCTCGCGGCCAGTATGTACATTTACCGGTTGTGCATCAACCTGCAGACTTTTGTGCTGACGCCACTCTCAATCCACCGACTCGTGCTATCGACACTACGAGTGGCGTGCAAGAGCATCGAGGACATCAACTTCAAGCAAGCCCGGTATGCGTCTGTGTGCGGGATCACGAAGCCTGACCTGTACCGGCTGGAGGTTGCGCTGCTATTTCTGATAGACTTTGACATTTGCATTGATGCTGCGGTACTGCAGCATCACCTGGTTGTATTGACGGAGCTGAGCATCCAGACAGATAAGTTCCGGCATGTGATGAAGAGCTCGCTGGAAACATCCGACATCGCTGTTATCTAGGCGATGACTGACGCAAGAGAGCGTTTGGAGAAACATTTACTTACGATTACGATTACGATTCTGACGATTTTGTACCTAGTTTTCATGTTTTCATGTTTTTATGTATTTGAATGATGTTTGTGACCCATTACACATCTTATGAGTCGCTCACCTATATTAAAACCATCTATCCTTCGCAGTTTGTAATCCGCAAAATGTAACTGAACAAGAAATGTTCAGCAAGATTCTCCTAATCTTCCTATTTCTAAGCACTCTTAGCTTCGGCGCCCTGCTAAGCCGCGAAGATCGCATCTGTGACCCTATGCGCAACAACATGCTCCCATACACTGGGTTCCGGCTTCACAGACAGTACTCCTTCACCCTGCCTCCCTTTAAACACTATATGCGACTCTCACATTGCGCAGCGGGCAAAGTCAACTTTGAAGCTTACGCCCCGATCGAGCGTAACACAGGCATGGCCTGGGCAATCAATATGTGCGGGTTCACTGGTCCCCAAGGTGTACCCGTGGTCGGCAAACGGGAAAAAGCGCTCAAGAAGGCGCGGCTCAAGAAAGCCGAGCAAGGTGGAAGTGGCAGCAGTAGCAGTGGACCTCGCACCGGACCTGGAGCTGGTGGAGAGCTCAAGCACGAGGGACGTCGAGACCGAATCGAGCATCTGTTTCGCGCAATAGAGATGGCGACGACCAAGAACGAAGGGTATGCAAATGCGACAGTCGAGATTGCAACCCAACTCGCGGCGCAAGACTCGCTGCTCCCACAGGATAACACCCCGGGTCAGTGGTGCTACCGCGCGATCCGGCACCGCAAGTTTGCGCTGCGAGACGTTGCAGTTTATTCCCCGGGGTCCTTTGTGGGCGGGCTATTCATGTGCCCTATAGGGATCCCGTGCACAAACCAGAACACGATCCCCGTGATGCCGTTACACAGCGACGATTTCGCGGGGCAGTGGTTTGAGATTGAAAGCATGATCCACAGCAATCCAGTCTACAAGGAAGCGGGCTCCTGGTTCACGTCCTCTTCTAACTTCTTCGCTAAGCTAGCCAGCTTTGTGACCCGCAAACGACATTTGATTCAGAGAGTACCATGCTTTTGGACCAAACCGAAATATGCCCACCGCCACGAAAAGTACATGGCACCTGGCGGCGAGTGGCCCGAGTGGGCGGCCGGGCTTGACGTGAACGAAGCTTACGTCTACACTCGGCGTGATTTAGGTCTTCTCAAGCGCGCTTATACGCAATCGCTGAACGTGATGGCTCGCTACGTTTCAATCTCAGCCCACTCGCTACCATGGGAGCGCAGCATTCTAGACCAGCTGAAGCGGGACGGCGAGATATACCACAAGAAGCCGGTGCACGACGTTACGGCTGACAATCCTGAGGGGATCGGCCACCCGCGGGCCCAGGATCCCCAGTTTGAGCTGGAGCGGGATATACTGATGGCATTAGGTGCACTCAAGTTCTCTCATACGCAGATTCTGAAAACTTTAGCTGATTTCCAGAAGCCGTTTGCGGAGCTACGGTTGTCGCAACGGCTGGCTTCGATTACCAACTCCACTAAGATAAGCTAGCCTCCTATACTTGTAAACATCTTCCTTCAATGTTCTAGATAACAGACCCTTGTACAAAAAGTAGTTAACTTTAATTGAAATAAACTATGGAAATTGGATCTCGCGTTAGATAATGAGGTCAAAGTTCAGCATTTTGCAACGATATCCACCAAGATTTGTCTTTGATGGCCGATATTTCAACAAATGTAATTTTACTTATCATATATTATAAGTCCTTAAATATTGAAAATTGTGCATAATAATTTGCCAATGCATGAAACCTGAGCATCTATGACCAGCTGTAACCACAGTGTTATTCGAGGACCTGTAAAGATATTATGAACCCTGTATCAAAAAAAATATATTTGAATATCGGTCTCTGATTGCACATAGTTATTTGGACATTTTCAGGATTTTTTTTAATATCGAAACAAAACTCATGCTGGAATTTTGAGCATTTCTGCTTTGTGCCCTTCTTGAATTGCTTTCTTATGTTGGTAAATTCAGGTACCAATACCCCACAAAAGTCTCATTATGCTGGATCCATTCTGACCACTCAATGCAATGCAAAAAGTTAAACTTTTTCTCAATTGACCTATAATAATGGAACCATTATATAAAGACACATGAGTAAGATATATAAAATGGAAAACAGTTTGCAATTGAGCTAGAAAACGTTGTTTCCTAAGAAATTTGATGCGTTTGTCGAGAATTTCAAGTAAAATGAAGAAAAATTCCTTGCATACAGGTGAGCCGATGTTTGAGACATTCGTTTCAAAGGCTGCCACTACTACGCTAGAGGGTAACAACCAGGTCAGTTATGCATGTAAACAGCACCAAAAACTCAATACAACTCAAGTTCACCTCTCATCAATTCATTTACCTTCTTTCAACAAACAACAACACCTATAGCAGCAATGTCGTTGGATAGTCTCCCTCCTGAAATATGGGACAAGATTCTTTTTTATGTGCTGGATCCTCAGTATGGTGATGAATCGGGCGGCATGGGAATTCGATTTGAGCCAACCTTTCAGCAACCGAGAATCATTTTAGATTCGTGCACCTCGCTTAAAGGCATTGTGCGACAAATGGAGGCAGAACGTATATACCCATTGCTGTTTGTATCCAAGCAGTGTTTTACAAAAACAATGAACTACATCTGGAATGGATTGGCGTTGAAGCTGCCTAGTGACCAACCAATATTTGGATACCAAGACATTCATTTCCTTCATTATGCCACTCATGACATTTTGATTAATGATCCGTACAAGCTGCACTCCAACTCGCTCACTTTTGTCAGAAGTTACTATGTCCGCCAGGAAGTGCCTCGTGTTAGATTAATAGACCAGCGAGATGTTACTATCGATCCATACATGTTGGCTAACCCAACATACATGCCCAACTTGAAAACGTTTTCAGCTGATCTCACTCTTTATGATACCTTGGATGTTGGAATGGCGTTAGTAGGAGCGACTCGCTACACTGAGCCACTATCAATTGTACTGAAAACTGACTACCGTCGCCTTGATGAACTAGCGGTCTCGCATGCCAGCCCTGTTTTAGGCCTGATTACTTCGCTTGTATACGAAAATCTGCCGTTGAAAAAGCCTTCAGATGTGGCTTTTGAATTGCGTTCTATTACCATTATAAACCAAATGGTGAACCTGGCAGAAATTGCACTACTTGGCAGATATCATACTCAGACCTATCTTGACCAGATTATACCTTGCAAGGCTAACCTCGGAGTCATGGATCTATGCTATTTCCTATGGCGCACGCCAACCAAGGGCATCAACGTTAGCCCAACCGTGACAGAGTTGCATTGCAACAGCCCTGTTTTTGAATCTATAATGGATCAGAAACTAGTGTTGCCCAACATTAGAAAACTATTTATACAAAACGATTCTCCACGGTCTTGGGGGACTGGCTTTGTTCAAAAGACTTTTACTAATCTTGACGAGTTCTCATTTGACCAAATTGGAGTAGAAGAGGATGAAGCCATGAACCTGGGCCTGTCCATTCTCCAATCGAATCCAGAATTAAAGCATTTCACCACGTCTTACTTTAATCCAAAACTTTGGGACAATGTTAAGGACAAGGTCTCATTTCCAAGTGTTAAAAGAGTTGAAGCAATTGTGACTGAAACCACTCAGGACCAATCAACGATACTCAAGAGTCTTTTCAAGGTCTTTCCTTCCAGTGATATCATCTCAGTCACAACCTATGCAGGCACTAGTGTTGACTACTCAGATTTGAAGGAATTCGCGCAATCCAACCCCAAGTCAAGCTACATCAAAGTAAGGCAGAGCCATCTTTCAAGGAGCACCACAACGCCGCATGGTCTGATTTCTGGGTTTCGTGAAGATGGGTTTGATGTCTTTGATTTTTGCTACACGACATATCCTTTCTTGCCACATGTGCCGACCCCGAGGGAGTTGATTAACTGTCCTCATTACCATTTCATCACAGTGCCTCTTTTTATAGATTTGCAAGTGCTGCGAGAGAAAATTGAACAGTCCACAGCAAAGTCGTAAATGGCTTACAGATATCTCAGGACATGATAATAAGTGAATCTAGCTCAAGTGCAATACCATTAACAAACGATTGCTCTATATCAAATATGAAATATAATGACCACCACACATTACAATATTTTTCAATTGGTTTTATTTTCTTAAAAACAAAACACTTTCGCCATACAGTGTACCGAGAAGGAGAATATCACAAAACTAGCCAAACCATAACCATACTACATTGAATGTAAGAGAGAGTTTTTTTCAAATCCTACATTCGATCCAACCTCTAAATGTCTCTCATTCTAAGCTTATGATAAGTAGTTGAATAAATATCTGCGCTGCAATTGCAATAATTTTGAGTGTTTAGTGATCATGGAAAAGGTTTCATAGAAAAAAAAATGAATAGATTTCAAACTGCGCAAACGATTTCACAACAAAAAAGATGCCTGGGCTATACCAACAAATAAATAATAATAATATAAAAAAATAAAGAATAGAAAAAAAAGAGGGGCATATAAAAGGAACGAAAAGGCATTTTTTGATTTAGTCAATCACTGCTTCTTTTCAAAAAACTTCCATTTCGACTTGGACGGCTTGGACTGGGAGTCGTCCAGCATGCTCTGTACCGAGTCCGCTCGGTTGTGGCCGCTGTCAAACTCAAACGAGTTGACCTCGGGGCTACCTAGTGCCGATGACGAATGCGAGCCCGTCGGGCGGTTGGGAGGGTACTCTAGGGTATCAGAGATGGAGTCAGCAGCCTCGGTGTGCTCGCGAGTGCCCTCAGCCTTTTCTAGCACGGCGTTCTTTTCGTTGCCAGAGTAAGTGCTGAGCGAAGCAGCTGCCGACCATCCACGGGGGCTTTGTTCTTGGTCGTCAAACGTGCGGGGGTCGGGGACGTACGACTCGTCATGGTCAGCGCGCATGGCGGCACCCAGAGCGGTGAGCTCAGCGGCATCAGAAGCCATGTGCTTCTGGTCCTGGATGAACGAGTGTCTGTCATCCTGCGACGGCTTGTATCTTGAGTCGGGGTTCTTGGACACCAGAGCAATGGTGCAGGTGATGAGAGTAAACAGCAGCAGAATCAAAGAGAAGGCAGCGTTCAGGACAAAGAACAGCACACCCATGACCGAGGCCACGGCTCTTGGCTGGCCGAAAAGCTCAGAGAAGAACAAGAAGAACACCGAGTTAACGAGCATGACGGCGCCAATGGCAATGTTGATGGCGTTGGTGGACTTGTCCATGTAGGGGCGGTAGTAGCAGAGGGCAATAAAGTAGGCCAGCTCAATCAAAAAGAGAGCCATGGCTTGGGTCTTGCCGGAGTTTTGAGCAAACGCAACAAAGCAGGCCTTGACAAAGATGTAGGCAAGGAGAGGAACCAGGAAAAAGTAGGAGGAGGCCTTGTAGGAAACGTAGAGGAAACCGTAACGGTTAAGGACTCTGGTGTCAGAGAAGAGCAGGTAAGCAGGAGTGTTGTGTCTGGTTGCAGACTCCTTGCCCAGCAGGTAAACCTTGCACACTGACCAGCCGAGAATGCCCAGGGACAAGGCGAGGAAAAAGACGGCCAAAACAATGACAGCAGCCGAGTCGCGCTGGATAAACTCCCACATGGAAAAGATGAAAATGGAAGGGCAGGCAATGAACAGGATACGCAGAATGGTTCCCTTGAGCATGACACGCCAGTTGGCTCTAAAGTAGACAAACTTTTCGTTGCTAATGGTCTGGGTTCTGATAAGGACCAGGACGAGAGCGTAAAAGAGGGCAAAGCAGAGAGCGACAGCCAGGCAGATGAGGACGAAAAAGGTAAAAGACGTCAAGACCACAGAGGTGGTTTCAACATCAGCCTGGTAAGCGACTCGCTTGATGCCGCGCATGACCAACAGAGTATCCGAGGTCTTGGGAGAAACGTTGTATCCATCAGTGTCTCTGGCAACAAGGCGGTTGGCCATGGTGTGGAGCAAGTCTCTAGTGTGGGAAGTCAAGACTTGGACATTTCGCATCAAGGCGTCTCTCTTTTGGACCAAAACAGAAATGGTGGGATAGAGAATGTAGGTAGTGGGAGTACCACCAGTGGACTGGACGTACCATCTGAAAATCTTTTGCATAAAAGTGACCTTGATGATACCAACGGACCAGGCCAGGTTCTGGGCCCAGGCAGAGGCGATGGGGGGCACGCGGTCTACGGCACACATGGTGATGATGACGATAGACTGAAAGTAGGCAAAGAGGGAGACGGCGTTTGCAGCGACATGGGTGGAAGAAATGGAGGAACCAAGCGTAGCAATTACGGCGGAGGTGACAAGACCGACACCAGCGATAATGGCGGTGACCCATTTGACAGCAACGTGCTCTACGGTTTTAGAGTTGGTGAGGTCTGCCTGGATGCAGGCGAGGAGGGTGGAGTTGGTGTCGACGATTCTAACGATAACAGTTGCATCAATATCGGGGACGGTATAGGCGACACCGGGGATGGAGTTGATGATGTCTGCAGAAATGACCGAGTTGGCGTTAATGTCAATGTTGCCTGAAATCAGAGGACAGAGACTTCCAATGTTAATAGTACAAGGGTTGACTCGCTCGGTAATGACTTTGAAACCATAGGCATAAACTTCAATGAGGGCGGTGACATAGCCCTTGACCTCAGAAGTCATGGAGACGTCGTAGGAGAGGGTTCTGTTGTTGGGGGTGAAAGCTACGTTGAAATAGTCAGCCGAGAGCATGGAGTTTTCCATGCAGGTGAATAGGGAGGTAGCAGAAATGACTCTCTCAGCAGCAGCCGAAGCGATGCAGCAGGCCAACATGGCGAGGCAAAGCAGAGGCCTCATAGTTTTTGAGAGCATTTTTTTTTTTACAATGAAGCTAGGCAAGCAGAGTAAAAAGGGAGAAAGAAGAAAAAGAGAGAGAGAGAGAGGTAGAAAAAAAAGGGAGAAGTGGATAAAAAAAAAAAAAAGCTGTGGGAATAGTGGTTGCTAGGATAGTTGCGGAAGGTGAAAAATGCACGGGTTTGATGGATTTAGTGCAGGATTGGGTGGGTGGGTATCAAGAGGGTACGTAGTAAGCGAATGAATGATGGGATGGAAGTTGGCAGTTGGTATGGTATCAACTGTTTGACCTTGATGATGATGAAGATGATGAAGATGAACGAAAGAAAGAAAGAAAGAAAGAAAGAAAAGAAGAAGAAGAAGAAGTTGTTGGTAGAAAAGAAGAAGAAAAAAAAAAAAAAAAAAAAATTCTATGTCAAAATAAACTAGCTTAAAATAGCAACATGAGAAATGTGTTGTTGAGGTCATATATAAACGAAAACAGGTTTATACGGTGGTGAGAAAATTCAATCAATCGGCTCTATATAGAAAATTAATGAATGGCTTCATCAACTATAGACCTATGGGATATATTTCTATATATCATATTGATATCTCATATAGAAGAACAAGGTGGTCTTTAAACAAAGTGGTGATCTACAATATATCTCAAGGGTATGTGTTCTACTGGTTGTTTCCCTTTTATTTCATAGTAAAGAAAGGAAAGAAAGAAAGAGAGAGAGAGAGAGAGAGAGAGAGAATGTCTGCTTCATCCATCAACCATGAGCGAACAAAGTTTTTTATGCTATTTTATGCTATTTATGTCATGTCTTTCGTTGCTTTTTTATTCTGACTTGAGTTCTATATATATATATAGAAGAAAACCCTTGTTTTTTTATGTCGACAATAATTGTCATTTGTCATTAATTAAGAGCCAATAATAGAAAAATGACGTATACCATCGACAGTTGTTACCCTACAGTCAAATCGTATTGACGTATATGCACACTACCTATAAAGTGGCTCAGCCTTTGGATGGGACTATAGCTAAGTGGTGCCAATATATTCTCAATTATCAAAACCATCTGGATACATACATCAGATATCAAAATATTGGATATATGCATGAACAGGGATCGATAGAGAAAAAAAAAAACGCCATCTATGTTTAGTCAAAGGTTACTAATCATTTATAATAGCTTTGTAATGGTTATATAACCATGACTAATAGCTTATCAATAATGACAAAGAAATTACATTATCAAATCTCTGACCAACCTTCCCCTGCCTACAGTTGCCTGCCCTACTAAAACATCCTCCACAATCACTCTTCAATCACTCTCCAATACAATACTGTCAACAACAACTGGCAACCCCATAAAAAAAAAATACCAGATGATCGACCCAGCAGTCAGACTCCGCTGGGCAATCGTCAACGACAACCTCTCTGTAGTCACCCGCATCGTCCACAGATACCCAGACCTCCTCGAAAACGCAGACCCCACCAACGGATGGACCTCTTTGCACTACGCCGGCTACCATGGCCACTACCTCATTTGCGTCTTTCTAGTCAACCAGGGCCATGACCGAGACGAGATTTCCTTGGACTTTAAACGAAATACGCCCTTGCATCTGGCAGCACAGCAGAACCAGGAGCAGACTGTGCATTACCTGGCGCAGCACTTGAGGAGGTGCCTGGACTGGCAAAATAGCGACATGGAAACGCCATTAATGGTCGCAAGCAGGTGTGGCCACCAGCCCTGTATTACGCTCTTACTGGATTTTGGCGCTGACCCAGACATTCCGGGCCAAAAGGGAAACAGACCGATCCATATTGCGGCCGCCTATGGGCATATCAAGGCCATTAGGACCCTGGTGGATAGAAACGCAGACACCGCCTCGCCCAACGACCTCAATTTCACCCCAGCCAAGTACTCACTAACTTACCAAGTGCTGGACTACTTGCAAGCTCTTATTCAAGAAAAGAAAAAGCATGCTGCTGCTAGGCCAGCGCCCTCCAAACAACCCGCTACCAACGGCTCAGTCACAACCTCACCGCAAAAGAGTCTACCCCCGCCTCCAAAACACTCCAACCCGTCCAATGCCTCACCCAACATGTCTCCAACTCCTTCCTTCTCTTCTTTGAATTCAATGCAATCCTCAACTCACATTCCTGCCAAACAAGTAGCACCCTCACCACTACAGCACTCGACTACCATCCTCGACGTGCCCATGGTCGCAAAGCCACAGTACCCTTACCAGCAGCCCCTCCACAAATCGCCCGCACAGTCTTCCCCATCACTTGCGTACTCCTCGTCTTCGTCTACCTTGACTCAGTCCTCATCTACGCTGACCCAGTCCTCGTCAGGAACGACTGCAGCCCCTACTCACCAACGCCAGCCCATGGCTCAGTACCCAGCTGCCCCGTCACCGTTCCTGCCCAGCTTTGCGCCAGCCAACAGGGGCACACCGCCAAACCAGTCGTCAGAAACATCTTCTAAACCCAATCTGCAGTCACCCCCAAGTACCGTAGAACAGAATCCAGCATCACCGGGCCAAAGACAAGAATCCTTGGAGCAGCCCCTGTTTTCAGCTTTCAGCCCTCGTAAACCTCCCTCTGCAACCTCGCAACAGCAACAGCAACAAGCACCACCCTCACACCAAGCTAAACCCCAGACCTCCAACTTCAGCATGCCCAAACCGTCCCAGCCTTCCTCTTCCCAAGACTCTTCTTCCATATCTTCCACCAGCAAACCAAGTAAACCACCGCCTGTCACCCGCCAAAAGATCCCCGTCACAACCTACCCCTCGTCACACCCGTACCCGCCTCCACCGCCCCAGTACAACAGCATGGCCCTCAGCGCCTCCAGCGCAGCCTCGAGCGGCCTCAAATCAGACCAGCCGCCGGGTATGCTGCAGGCGATTTTACCATTGTCGCCACCGGCACCCCCGGGCGTCCAGTCACCGCCCCAGGGAGTGTACAAGTCGCCGCACTTGATGGGCCAGAAACCGTCGCCCCCACCGCCGCCCCAGGCTCCTCCTTCTTCTGCTGCTCAACAGGCTCAGCAGGCACCTCCACCTCCACCGCCCCCGCAGATGCATCCAAATCATGCCTTCAACGTGGCTCAATACAATACCAACACCAATGGCACCACCAGCAATACCAACAGCAACGGCATTGCAAACCGCAAAGCCAGTCTCCAATCCTCAGGCAGCACAACCACCCTCCAAAGCCAATACTCGACCGCTTCAGCTCACCCACACGCCCACCCTCCCCATCCTCCACCGCATCACCACATGCAGCAACAACAACAGCCCCCACCTCCACCACCCGCGAAACCGCCTCACCTCCATGCAAGCCCGTCACCGCCACCCGCCGTACCCCCAAAACCAGGTCTCTTGAGTCACCCCGGCCATCCTCCTCATCCTCCAACGCATCCTAATCCTGGTCCTAACCACCATCCAGGCCTCAAGCACCACGCCTCAAACCACAGTCTGCACAGCGCCAATTCCAATTCCAATTCCAATAACGGCAGTTCTCAGCAGCAGCCTGCTCGCAATCCTCCTCCTCAGCCTCCTCAGATCCCTTCTAACCGCATTCCACCTCCAAATCAGAACAACAACAATCCTCAAAATCAGCCTCCGCCAAACCGTAATGTGCAGACGAACCAGAATCACATTTATGGTACTACGCCAAACGGAAGCGCGACATCGCTCATGTCAGCATCAGCATCGTCTGGTCCTGGGGTCCTGGGTCCTAAACCGGGTCACCAGCGGACTCGGATTTTGGATGTCAACGTATCTACTGGACGGCGTCCGTCTAGGCATTGATTGACAGTAACGGCATATCTCCCAGTACACATACTACCAATCCCACCAACACACATACACATATATGAGTTATATAGTTAGTATATAGAACTCAATTCGTCCTTTCCCTGCAATGGGACAAACAAGACACAAAAAGCTAGGCTGATACAAGACCTGGAATAGATCAAAATCAAGAATTATCAGAAAAAAAAAATGCATTATAGTTAACTATGTATATCCTTTTTTATCTCCAAAAGAGATAATCCTCGCATACAATTTCACCTCCTAGCCATATAGTTATGTAAAATTAACTGCACCCATAATCATATTAAAACAACTACAGTCTCAGCTCAGCCAAAATCTTGCTCGCCAACGACTTGTACAACCACGAATTGCCTCTTAGCTTCTTAAACTGCACACCATGCAAGCTCAGCAACGGAACCCTCACAATCCACAATTCAAACTGAAGAGGCGTACGCTCCTTGCTAGATGCAGTCATGGCGTTGGGAGAACCCGACATCCCCAGCATGTCGCTGTTGCCGGCCTGGTGCGAGGGCCCGCTCGCGTACGTGGTGGTGGTGGTGGTGCCGCTCACAGAATCAGTCGACAGGTCTGAGAAATCAACAACAATGTTGCCGCTGCTCTCGGATTGGTGCCGGCTGCTGCGCCGCAAAAACCCGCTGCCAAAGGACAGTTTGCGCCAGTGGCCCCTTGGCTCATGGCCCGCGGCGCTCGAGGTGGCCACCACGGGGGACTGGGGCGGCGACAGCACCGTGCCACCGTACCCAGTATCTTCTTGACCAGTTGCACCACCGCCACTAGCACCGCCGCCGGGTCTCACCAAACACAAAAACCCGCCCTTGATCTCTTTATACTCGATATTGAGCTTGCTCAGCACCCGAATCACGTCCGACCTAATATACGCCAGCGACTTGGTCGACGTGGACTGCACCGAAAAGAAACCCTTCAAAAACACCTGTTTCGGGAACTCAATCGACGGCATACCCACCACTGTGCCCTCTTCCTGCACCGTCGAGTTCTGCGACGACGCCGCGCCCAGCGAGTTCTTGCTCGCCTTGTGCACGCTGGACTGGCCCTGGTCGGAGCTGTCGCACGTGGAATCAAACAGCTCGTCTACAATATCGCCTGTAGTCGTAGCCGCAACAGGTTGCTGCGACCGCGCCACTGCCGACTCGCGCTGGTGCGCTGCCATTTCCTGGGCGACAAGCTCGCCGCGCGCGTGGCCAACTGACTTGGCGCGCGCCGAGGGGTGGTACCGCCGGGTAGTGGACGCCGGTTTTGGTACCTCAAGGAAATCCTTGCTAGGCTCCTTGGGCCGCGTTACCGATCTTGTCAAGTTCGTTTTTTCTTGAAAGGACACCTCAGTGGGCTTGGACAGCGATTGCGACGTACTGGTAGACCTGCCCAGCTGCATCTGTTTCGGCTGCGACGGTGTCACAGGCACATCTGGTACCACCTCCGGTACAATCTTGTTTACCGGTTGCGAGTAGTGTTGCTGGTGCCTTAGATAACTGCGCGGCTGGCCCGACGCTGCTGCCGGCGCGGACGGGCTGACCGTCACCGGCGGCAAGTCCTTCGGCTTGCGCTTCGAGCTGAATCTTCTCAGCAAGTTCGTCGCAATATTCGACCCGCTGCTATGCGAGTCCCTGCGCGCGGTGACGACGGGCTCTTGCTGGCGGGGGGTACCTCCAAACACAAACTTTTCTGGCATAATGTGGTCGGCGGTGGTCACCTTTGTCTTTGAAACAACAACTGGTTCCGGCGCCGAGATGACCGGCGACGTGAACTTGGGGTCTTGTTGCTGCTGCTGGATCTGTTGCTGGATGTGCTGTTGCTGAAGTTGTTGGCGCTGTTGCTCACGGTGTTGCTGCAACTGCTGGTCTCGCTGCTGCTGCTGCCGTTGTTGCTGTTCCCTCAGCATCTGTTCTTGCAGGTACGGCTCCATTTCCTTTCTGTCGCGCTCCTGCTTTTCCGATACCAAGTAGTATATTGACAGTAGTGGGTGGTACGCATTGGTCGGGTCCAGTGTGGAGCTCGGTGGTGCCGGGGAGTGGTCTGACAATGACAGCCGACGTTTATAGAAATCAAGGCTAAAGTGCCGTGACCGCTTTGGGTCCAGCGATTCGTGATGGGCGTGTCCTCGGCTTGTTCGTGGGGCCAGTGTAGTGTCATCACCATGCAGCTTGTACCATGCCTTGCATGCATTGATATATTCCGGGCTTTCCAGAATTGCAATCAAGTCGGACGTGATCTTTTCCTCCGTACCAAACTCAAATCCAGTCATTTCGGAAATGACGCCAGGGTCCAGCGGAAGAGTGATGGGACGGCGGAAGGGGACCATCGCATCAGGCGGCTTATCATAACCCTTATTCATCCATGGATGGTTCTTGACGTCAGCAAGGGTCGCGCGCTGGAGCGGATCCACTACTAGAATTCTTGTCAACAAGTCCCGGCAGTCTGACGAGAGCCATGACGGGTACTCGACATGGCCGCGCTTGATCTTGGCATGCAAAGCAGGCATGGACTGGTCATCAAACGGGACCTTACCACACACAAGGACATACAACACCACCCCGAAACTCCAGACATCAATCTCCGGCCCGCAGTAAGGATATGCATTCAAAAGCTCGGGAGCAGCAAAGTACAAGGAGCCGCAAAAGGTCTTGAGCAAGGAATCATGCGAATATGTGTTGGACAGACCGAAATCAATGATTTTGACGTCACCTGACTGGGAGATGAGGATGTTTTCTATTTTCAAGTCTAGAGCAAAGAGTTAGAAGAAGAACAATGGTTCAAGATGAAACAATGCACGTACCTCGGTGGACAATGGAGTTGCGGTGACAGTAGTCGAGTGCTGATACAATCATGCGACAAAACTTGCGCGCTTGTTTCTCTTTGAGCGATCCGTGGGCAATAATGTAGTCGAGCATTTGCCCGCCAGACACGTACTCAAACAGCATGTAATAGTGAGACGTCATCGTGTGCATTTCGTAGAGTTGGCAAATGTATTCATGATGCAGTAAATGGGAAATGGCTGCCTCGCGGACAGTCCGAATGTCTTTGCTTTCATCAGACTCTTTCTTGGAAGATTCCTTTGTATTGCTGGTGCTGGCCGAGCGGCGGTGCTCGACACTGGCACGAGGCACAACCTTGACTGCGCAGTACGCATCGGTCACTCTGTTATGCGCCAGTTTCACTTGGCCCATACTGCCGGCACCCACCGTTTTGATTAGATCCCAATCTCCTATAGACCGGCGTTTTTGGACATTTCGCTTGGGTTTCTGGGATTGAGCGGGTGGTTGGGATTGTGCTTGTGCTTGTGCTTGTGCTTGAGCTTGCGCCTGAGCCTGAGCCTGAGCCTGACTGTGTTGTGCCTGGGCGTGGGCGACGGCCTGGTCTTGGGATGGGTCCATGGCGCTCGTAGGCGACGACCCACTTGGTTGCGAAGACCGATGTGACTGTGTGTACTGGTCCTTGCTAGCGGACATTGATGCCGGAGTCTGCGCAGGAGCCTGAGACTGTGTAGAAGGCTGAGAAGGCGGCGTGGTGGAGGGAGAGGATTCAGCAACTGCACCTGGTGTCATAATTATAGGTGACATAGGGCGTAGGTAGGGCAAGAGGGTAAAATGTTGCTGGGCTGCAAGCAAGGGACCACTTTATTAGAAGAACGACGAAAAATCAGGGAACAAGACGTGGCAATTCCTTTGATTCAATTAGGGGTCATCTACAGGAGGCCAGCAAAAGTAGAATGTAAAGAAGAAAGAAAGAATGGGAGGTAATAATGAATATTAAAGCTTAATTGGTGGTGGTGGGAGGTCGAAATTTGCAACCATATCAGTGAGAGGCATCAGGAGGGATTTCACAACTACGAAATTAAACCCAAAGTGACTTTGATTGTGCCTACTCTTTGGTCTCAAAGTATTTAAATGACGACTTGTTCACTTTGTTTGCCGACACAAGCGATTTTACAGCACTAATAAGAACACTTTCAACCTGCGCGGCTGGCACGTCCTTGACATCGTTCGATACTTGCTGCAGCTGTAGGTCATCAAGCTGTTCCAACATGACATCCACGTCAAACAATACTTGATCAATCTGAGCAGCACATGCAGTACCTTCCTTTGAGAAATAGTTGGCCAGCTTGACATTATTGCGAATCGACCGCTTAATCTTCTTCTTTGCATTCTTGGCTGCCTCCTTGGACCTTCGGGCCGCCTCTTTGGCTTCTAGTTCCTGTTTTTCTGCCTCTTCGCGCTCTCTTCTAGCGGCCGAGTCTGCTTCTGCTTCTGCAGCCTTGTCTTTGTCTTTGTCTTTGTTATTAGGCAATGCATTACGTGCCTCTCGAAACATTGCTAGTCTTGGATCATCGCGCATAGCTTCTTCAACAATTTCAAGCAATTTCGCCTTGTCTTTTGCCCTTTTCCTTTCTGCTCTTCTCTGCTTTTTTGCCATGCTTATTGTGTCATCATTGTCCTCGAAAGCGCAAATGTACTGTTTGCGAGATGTGAAGGCATACCAAAACTTGTAAAACATGTCCACCTCTTCTTTTGATGACTCAATTGTGCCTATCCATGGCACAGGCTGGGTTTCTGATAGTCTAGCTATGCTGCTAAACCACGGACTCCATAATTTGAAAAAGTCGCCTTTGGCTCTCCGCTGTGGAGGGTGTACTTTTCTTCCTTCATCCATTCTTTCATTTACTTGAGAATTCTGCTGGTCACTCATCATCTCCAATCCTCTGTCTACTGACTGGGGTTTAATGACCCTGCGGCTATTCAAGTACCGCGCTATGTATGCGGCATTGATATCCTCGATCCTTGCTTGGTCCCTGATCTCATCCAGTTCCATCACTTCTGAGGAGGCATTGCTAGCGAGCAGCCGTTCTAGGTCCTCTGGGGTTAGAATTCTTTGTATATTGCTATCCATAGTATTTGCCAGATTACTGGAATCCATTTACTTTTACCGTGAACTAGTCTCGATAGACTAAGAATCAGAATAGAAATACTTTTGTTCAGTGATCCCTGCGGGATCACAAACGTCATGAATAACCCTAAACCTGATCAATTTGAACAAAACTTTTTTTCTTTTTCATTCTCTTACTCTGCATTCACCATGTCAAGGGCACTAGCGATCCAAGACCTTTCGTTCTACTCCAATGGGTCGGTGTTCTCTGAAGACCCGGCCGTGGTACTTGTTACTTCTACCTATGAGGTGATGCCGACTTGGTTGGTTCACTCACTTCTCAGCCTGGTGCTCGGCAAATCCAAAAAGGCAGAAGAAAGAAACCCTGAGCATATCGTCTTGATCTCATTTTTCGACAGGACTCCGGTATATCATAAAGCATTGCTCAAAGCAGGCATTGATTTAAATCGGAAAAAGATGCAAATTGGAGGATCAAGCTACTATACACACATTGATCTGTCAAGTCATCTTGGTTCTGATATTAGCGTTCTTGAAACGATGATTCAAAAGGCGATCAAAAGCCGGCCAGAGGCTACCACGATTTTATTGGAATCACCAGATCTACTCATTCCTTTTGGCCGTACTGCAGAAGATATTTTAGATATTGCCAGTTTGGTTCAGTCATTAGCATCCAACGTTTTCTTCTTTCTCAATGCCGACCCAGAGCTGATCGACTCATCTGGCGGCACCTTTGGCCAGCTGGAATCCTTCCAAATGGCTGCACTTCTCGGACTACTTTACCGTAGTAAGGTATCATTAGCCATGCGTCCTCTGTCTACTGGGCGAGCAAATGATGTTACGGGAACATTGACCATATCGAAGGGGCCAGTATGCACAGATGACACAGTATGCGAAGACTCTTTTCAATATCTAGTGACAGGCGATGCCGTCAAGTTGTTTTATAGGTAGTGCTCTTTGCATGCCACCATTAGTGGGGGTTCATGGTACCCTCCCTGCAATGGGACTGTCCAGCATACGAATCGGCAGTTTGTAATCATTCTGCAGACGAAATACATGGTCAATGACTATATTTCCAAGTCATCATGCAAGTGAATTTCCATCATACAAGCATTTTTTAGTAAATGGCAACACAGGGCTCTTGTCCTAATCTTTTGAAAACAATTTTTTTTAACATTCAATTCATTAATTATCAATGTCTACATATAATGTTCATGATTGGGCTCTCAACCCTCTTCCACCCTTTCTTAATGTATTGTAAACATCATCCAGCACAAACTCCACTGCACAGCGTGACCAGATGATTGCGAGGAGGGGCCACACGCTTTGCTCTCCCACTTTAATGAAGTATTCCACTTTGCTTCTAATGTCATTGGTATCAAGAAGTTTGCCCAGATCACGCACCAATGACTCGAGCTCGGGTACAACTGTGACGTCAAACCCACTAGGTATCCGCTCGTCCACAAGAATGCGAGATACAAGTTCTGGAAGCAGGCCGAATCTTGCTAGCTGTCGTAGCCTGTGTTGCAGCTCTAGTTTGATCACTTTACTAATACGAGGCATCCAGCCACCGTGGCCACGGTATGTCTGCTCACCAGCAAACAATGGTGCCAAGTAAGGCCGCGCTAAACTGACAGTGAAATTGTTGACGTTGAATAACTCTGCCATTTTGGTGTAGGGGGAGTCTCTGTCATTGTAAAGAGCCCGATTGCTGGGAATGAATGTATATCCAGGTTCACTGGTCTTATATGTGGTCAGTACACCTGTATGATCTTTGACCAATAGCTCAATATGTTCCTGTAGCACTCCAGTTCCAATACTGGCACAGACGGCGGACCACATGGTCATGTTGGGGGTTGTGAGGTAGTTGAGAAGGGTCGGCATGCTCGGATTTGATGGCGTGACAGTGATGTTGAGTACTCGGTCCGTCTTTACGTATGCTTCTTCAAATGTCATGTCGCCCAGCTGGTTTTTGACATAGTTGGCAAGCACCAGCATTTCGGGAGGATATGCACTGCTTAGCACTCGCTCCACAATGCTATAAAACTTGATGTCACTCTGTGCGTTATCAAAAGATTTGGGCAGCATGGCAGCTAGATTGTCGAGAACCAGAAGTAGTTCGTCGTCGGCAAAGCTGCACACGAGAGCTGCAACCAAAGCTCCTACAGTGGCGCCGGATATAATACGTGGAAGCAGCCCTTGCAGGTACAGTCCTTTGACCACACCAATATGACACAGTCCAAAGAGAGATCCTCCATGCAACACTAGTGCAGACCGGCCGAAGGATTGTCGTGTATCATGGAAAAAGTCGAGTTTTTGTTGGTTTGTTAAGAACCCTGCTTGATCATCACCGCTAGGGTTCTGTGATGCTAAAAATTCCAGGCACTGAATGACTTCAGAGACATAGTCTTCAATGAGCAGTTTAGTGCCTGAATAACTTCGGTTGTAAAGGGCCGAATTTCCAATACTGCCCAAGTTGCGTAGCAGCCCTGACCTCAGTCGAGATAGCAGTTCTGGAATGTTTTCGTCCTCTTTAGCCTCTACTAGCTGTTTGAGTCTTGTTGAAATGAGTCTGTAGTCATACTTTGTCGATGCTGGATTTTGCCGCCACAAATCGTTCCCCAGCATTGAGTCCAGCTGGTAAGCGTACTTTTCCCATTCTTCGTAGGTGGGTGCTGTTTGTAGCTTGCGCTTCAGTATTGCGGTACCGTCACCTCTACTGAAGTAGGCTCTGACTCTCAGCTGCCAAAACCAAAAGACGTCGATGAGCACCTCCACCAACGCCCAAATGAGAGATAAAAGCCGCGCCTTGACACTGTTAGCAACTTCTAGATCCGACATGACTTGGAAAAATGAATGAACCTACGTGAATAACCATGAAATAGTTGACAAGCATTGTTTGTTGATCCTCGCACTGATGCTGGTGTCTTGGAAAGAAGAGAGTTTGAAACTTTGCTTATTTCACATGTAAATGAACGCGATCAACCGTATCCAGCATGTGAATCCTCAGATCGCACCACGAGAGACAAAAAAAAACGACGCCTGATCAAGAAAAAGCAAGACTTTTAATATTCAAATCTATTGCTCAGAGGTGGCGAGAGTAGTCTGTGGTGTTATTGGGAAGTAGAGGTGATGCTGAAATTCGTCTGGTCTGGGGTAAAGTGGAGGTGGCCGAGTTGGACTTGACTAGTTGGGATATTACTCGGCTGAAGACGAATATGGTTACAAACCTCACCAATTAGTGATCCACTGTTAAAACTATTGGGACCGAAATGATAGCAAGTAGTTTTCAGATAAAAAATGTTGGCTTGGATGCCTTTAACCTGAGTGACAATTCAATGGTGGAGCCTGGTATGCAACTCTCGGCAATAACCCAACTCAATTACATTGAAAAGCAAAAATAACGACACCAGCAGGACTCGAACCTGCGCGGGAGAATCCCAAAAGATTTCTAATCTTTCGCCTTAACCGCTCGGCCATAGTGCCAATTGTTTACAGAAGACTAAATGCGCATTTATATATTTTTGATTTTAGTTGCCTCAACCCCATGAAATGCTATATTTTTACGCATTTTATTATTATAAGTTATTCAGTGCAAATAGAGGAATCCAAAAATCCAGTTTTCATTATTGTGGGTGGTAAATCATAGTTGTTGTTGTTGGATCTTTCTCAAAACTCAAGAACCCTGTTGAGAGTTTGATAAAGCACCTTCATTCCGTGGAGGACAAAATCCAAAAGGACTATTCATCAAAAATATAGCTTCAATATATCATAAATTTAGTAATTAAGTATATCACTCTTCAACTGAGCAATTGCCTCGGATTTCCCATGGATTTGATTTCTTCACATAGGTCTAGAGGAACAATGTCGATGCTAGCTGAACCTTTTACTACCTATATGCCTATTGCAATCTTTAATGACATAAGCCTACAATTTATTTCAATCCATCTTGAGGTATACCGAAGCTTGTAACATTAACCTTTTTGCATTGCATATAGGCCTATATATAGGCCCTTCATGGTGCATTACATGAATCTTAACTTCGCAATCATATATGGTCTAGAGTCTTGTCCCATGGATTAATTAGTACTAAAATTTCACTTCCAAATCATGAAGGTTTAACATTGCTTTTATTCACTAACCTGAAATCCGGATATCTGAATCTCTCATTGCAATATTGAAACATACATGTAAGATTCCAAATCTGGTTCATCGTACTGTCTACTCTTTCGCAAGAGCTCCGCATGGGTCCCATGGAGGCAAAACCTTGGAAACAACCTGATCATCCCAAACTTTGGCAAGCTTCTCGCTCAAATCCTCCTTTTGAGCTACTACTTGGTATACGTACTCCTTGAAAAACGCGTGAGTCATGATGTAAAAACCTTTTTGGCCGCGCTCGCTGCCCCAGGAGTTCTCAACCTTCCAGCGGACAGGCTTGCCGGTAGTAGGATCGAGATGAACACCAGTGAATGCCATTGCGTGAGTCATGAGAGACTGGTGGTAGCGCAGGCGATCAGCCTTGTTCTGAGTGGGGGAGTATCCGATCAACGAAGTGTCCCAGAGCTCAGTGTCAATGATTCCAGAAGAATTGTCGTGGTAAATAGGAGTGTGAGTGCCAAAAAAGACAGCCTTGTTGGCCTGAATCAGCTTGATAGCGGTTTCAGCCAATACATCAATATCAGTATTGAGATAGCGAACGTAAGGACGGCCGACGACGTTCCCCAGTTTGTCAACCTCAATAACAGAATCGTATTGGTTGCGAGGATCGTGCAAAAGACTCACAGCTTTAGAAGCGTCGTACTGAACAACATCCTTGTAGAATCCGAGAGGAGTAGTCTCAAGGCTAAAGTACTTCTTATCCTTGTCAGCATACTCCCAGACAATGCGGTCGTTGGGGCCAGGTGGAGTGCCCAAAAAGACTGTCAACAGCTTGTGGATCTGCTTGAGCTGGTCTTTCTTCATCTCGGCCACATCCTTGCCAGCAGTAAGAGCCTCACGGATCTCCTGGGCAAATTGGCGGAGCAGCGCAGTAACCATCTGATTCAAATGGCGACTGGCCAACGTGTTGAATGTATCGGGGAAGACATGGTTGGGTACGAGGCCGTACTTTTCAACAATGTTGGCAAACATGTCATATTGACCACCGTCACAGACGGGATCGGTAAGCAGGTGCTGAATCAATCTGCCATCGAGATCTTCAGATGCAGTTTTTTCGATCTGATCCAAGAAGAAATTGGCTTTCTCCAATTTGTCGTAAAAGAACAAGTAACTTGGGGACAATTCCAGCTCACTGAGATTAAGTCTCTTCATAATAGCCACTCTAAAAACGTTGGTGGCAGCAAAGAGCCAACAGCGGCCACTCTGCTTCTGATTTCTAACGGGGGCACCCTCTGGGGTCACAGTATCAGAAAAGAGATTAACTGCAGATTCAATGTACTTGGACCTGTTGATGAGAGCAGTTTCTGGTCCATGGTTCTGAACAACAGTAGCAGCCAATCGGGCAGTAGGATCCGCCTGAAGGTCGCTTGTCCAAGATGAAAGAGATTCTGTAGTGATTTCAAGAGTCATGATGATGATGGTGTGTGTTGATGATGAGAAAGACTCCCAAAGCCCCACATTTATAGACAGAAATTCAAAGCCGCGTATGGCGTCAGGAAATTACATCGACTTTTCTGACTCTAAACGGACAGTATTGAATGGCTAGTTACATTGGAACGAATAAAGAACCACCGATTGAGATAGTTCCAGAAATTTCCAAAAAAGTCATGATAGTTGAGAGATCGTTTAGGGCGAATCAGTTAATACTTGATGAAATTGGGTACACAACAACCACCCAACACCCTTCGTACCTCAGTTAACTTTATGCATTCAGAAAGGGCTCTTTGAATTCGTACGCGACTTTATTCAAGTGTGAAAAGGCTTCATTCTGGGGTGATAGATCATGTATTAGGATAAATAAAACCAATATTAGGGATATACAAAAACAGACAAACGAATAGGCAAAAGTCAGTCAACTCAACAGAATGGCCAGTCTGGAGGCAGCTCTAGCAAATGATGCAGCAAGTATTGCGCTTCTTAGGTTCAGCCACTTCCTCCTTATTACGCATGGTGTTTGAGAGATCTGAGAGCAAAGGTGCTGGGGTAGCAGGCCCTTGAGGCTTGGCCTTGGCCCTGCTGGCCGATGCAGTCGGATTTTGGGCTTCAGCCCTGTTGCGAGCGACCTGGCGAATGAGAGTTTCGAAAGTCTCTTCAATGTTGACCATAACTTTGGCACTGGTCTCCATGAATCCGCATCCATGGGCCTTAGCCCAAGCCAGACCCTCTGCGCTAGACACACTGCGTGATTCACTAAGATCGCACTTGTTACCAGCAACAATTTTGACGGGCATGGGGGCATTCTGGGGTCTCAGACCAGACTCCATGTTCTTTTCGATAAGTTCGTCAAAGTATTCGAGGTTCTCTAGGGAGGTTCGAGAGGTGATGTCGTATACGAGCAGGTACCCGTCAATATTTGAATCGCCTGAAAAAAGGGAGCCCAACATATCACGATATTCCTCCTGACCTGCGGTATCAATGATGTCAAGTCTGTAGGTCTTTCCGTCGACGGTACGATTCGTTGAGTAAGAATCCTCTTGGTCATGTTAGTGCCCTGTAAACAACCGAGAAATCAAAAGCAGTGCGTACCAATAGTAGGGTCATACTCGTCAACCCATTTGCTTCGAATGAGCCTCATGGTGATACATGATTTTCCAGCGCCTAGAAAATTAGTAAATATTCCAAGGCATATCTCAAAGACATACCTCCATCGCCGAGAATGACGACGCGGACTTCATCAGAGTCTGCTGTTCTACTCATTTTGTGGTGTTGTGAAGTGGGTGAGGAAGAAAAAAGGGACAACTTTTTTCGAAAAAGGGAGAGAAAATGGGGTGTAGATTAGGAAAGCCACTCCACCGAAGTAAAATATTGCATTTCACAATAGATTGACATGGAATTAGTCTAGATAGAATCGACTCCTTCAAGAGAATGGACTGGCTATACTATCAAATAAAGGTTGAACCGGGTCTACGGGCTCATTACTTTTCATTGGCTTGGTTTCTATGCCAAAGACCTTCATCTAGATGACGGGCATTCAGTCTAGTAGACCTACCATAGTTACATGTGATAAAACAACAATGCTTGGTGTTACGACCAGATCCTCCTCTTTGATGGGTCCTTATATATATGGCGACTGTTAGTGTGTGTTTGTGCTCTATAGACAGAGTCACATTGGGGTGACAAAGGCAGATATCCTCCAGACCCATTGGTTAATTCACTCCTATAGGGGAGGTGCCCTAAATTTTGGTGGGCCCCTTAGATTCAGGAGGTTGGTCTGATAATAGTCACCTCCGAATTAACTCCTCCTAATGAAAAATAAACCGCCAAACGGTTCCCTGCGGGCTTAAGCTGTAGGTACGACAACTTTGTTAGATTTATAGTCAATACCAAGTTTTTCAAATCGATGCATAAACGTTTCATGCGGGCTGTCGCTGCAATATTGGGATTCTTGCACCCTACCTCAGGAACGCCCATGTATAGGCAACAGCGCTAAGCCCAATGTTACAGGGATTGTCTGAGCACCACTTGAAATCACGAGAATCACACTCAGATATCTCTGAAGCCTGGAGCGCCGCAGATCCTTCCAATGTTTCAATAGAGTAGCCTAGAAAGTTAATCATGCACTTTTCGCTTGGAAATGTTTTTCATGCAAAAGCTTTATTCGCGACATTGAATTAAATGAACTGGTTCAATACCAATGGAAGCAAAACTAGGATCATTAAGGCACTCGAGATCTTGCTAATTCATCATCACATTCGAGAGTTCACATAATCGCTATCAGTGCTACTTCGGTGCCACTCTGGCTGGCCTGTGTTGGCGATCCACAAGGAATGTTGGGCATTAGTGATCACTGATAAGAGAGATGAATCGCAAAGAAGCTTAGTTAAAGAGCTAAGGTTTGTCTAGAACTTTAATTGAGCAAAGCTTGTGCAATCTTTTTATAGGCCAAAGTTGGTCCAGATGTGCAATTACAGGTAGCATCCTGAGTGGCAGGCAGGGTGAGAAGTCGCGAAGGCTCCAGAGAGTTGAGGCAAAACTACTTCGTTGAGTATCCTGATCAGAACATTTGATATAGTAATGCTGTTGTATTTGATCCTTCTATAGCTATAGAATTGATGAATTGATCACTACATGTTGGTTTCTTAGTTAGTGGGTAGAGATGGCATTTTCAAGTGTGAGACATTGGCTGGTCGATTACTGTGCTGAGGGCGCTATCCAAGGGAGCATTTATAAATAAACTCTGCTTTCAAGTCTGGTAAAGACATTATTATTCAATAAAGCTTATCATGCTCTTTGATATTGAATCAAATGTCTTGCAATTGTTGGAGTTGTAGAGCCAACATCTATTTTTTTGTAGGAGGTTGGTTCTCCCATATGATTCAAAAATATTTCACACACAACACTAATTCTCACTAATGCCGAAATTCTTTGTGATTATACCCGTAGCTATTCCAGGCAGCGGTAAATCCACTCTTTCAAAAGCTCTTCTCGATATATTTCCCCATTGGGGTCATTTTCAGAACGATTTGGTCCAGGGAAAAGGCCCCAAAGCCAAGATTCTTACACAGCAATGCGTCGACTTTCTCTACAAGACCGACCAGTCTCATGTAGTCATCGTGGACCGTAACAATCACCTCGTTTCTCAAAGGGATGACCTCACAACCTCTATCAAAGCTTTACTGGATCAAAAATCGATGGCAGCTGGGAAGGATCCAGACCAAAATGAAATGGTATACATTTGCTGGAATTTCGCGCCAGTAGGTCTAAGAGACAGTCCAGCCAATAAAGACAATTGGGCGGCTATGAAGCAACTTGGTGTCAAAAGAATATACGCTCGAGGGGACTCACATCCAACTATTCGAGCAGCGACAGCTGACAGCAAAAGGGTACATATGATCATGGGCATGTTCTTAAAAGCCTTCCAGCCAGTCGACGTGTCAAGAGAACCCGACTCGAGGTTTGATTTGGTATTGACAATGGATTCAAAGAGTCAAGATTCTACTTTAAATAATCTGCGGATGGTGGTTAATAGCCTACGGCAAAAGTATAAAGATGAATTGGTACCAGAAGAAATCAGTGAAGAACGCCTATTACAAGCCTTCAAAACAGCCTTAGAACCAGAACAACCACCTCCAGGTCCAGTGCAAATCAAGTTTGGGCTAGAAACCGATTCGATTATAAAGCTGTTAGATGAATTCTTGACCAGCCAGTCCAGCACAGAGGCAGAGACAGTAAAACAGCTTTGGCAGACCCAGAAAGAAAAGAAGCAGGTTCTGCACCATTTTCAGTTTCCAGTGCAGCAGAACCCCGCGTTAGATGGCGATCGCAGTGCTAAAAGGGTGAAATTGGATCAAGTTGTGACGGTTAAGGCACTCATTTTCAGCGACAGCATGATTGCACTCAGCATTATTGACCACACAGGCTCACCAAAGACTGTTGCACTAACCGCTCAGAACCCACGCACAGTTGGAAAAGAACTGGCTGAATTCCGGCGCAGTATGAAAACCCACAAACAAATAGAATGGAATGACTTGACGATTAAATGTTTTGCAGTATAAGAAATATATACACAGATATGATACATTTTACTCAATCTTACCCTTGTTCACGACAAAGGCTTCAAGGGCAGCAATGGCTGCATACAGTCTGTTTTCAGCTTCAGGGAACACAAGCGAGCGGTCTGAGTAAAAGACCTCATCGGCAACCTCCTCAGGGTGTCGAGGGAGACAATGCATAAACACCCAGTCAGGGTTTGCGCCGCCCTTGGCCGCCATCTCATTGGTAATCTGGTATCCTGCAAATTGCTTAAGCTTCAAACGAGACTCCTGCTCTTGGCCCATGGAAATCCAAGTATCTGTGACCAGAATATCAGCGTTCTTGACCGCTCGCAAAGGATCATTGGTAACCTCAAAAATAGCGCCAGTCTCGTCGCCAGCTCTTCTAACCATTTCGACAATGTCGAGATCAATTGGGTACTCACTAGGAGTAGCAGCAGAGACGTTAATACCAGACTTGGCGCAAGCAATAGCAAGATCATGTAGAACATTATTGGCATCTCCGACCCAAGCCAGTTTCAAGCCCTTGAGATCCTTAAAATGCTCCTTGATTGTCATGATATCGGTAATTGCCTGAAGAGGATGGAACATTTCACACAGAGCATTGATAATCGGTACCGTGGAAGACTTCGCCAGACCCTGGATATCAGAATGGGGACCAACGCGAGCCACAATGCATGAAGTCATTGAAGAAATGACTCTACCCGAATCATAAAGCGATTCGTTAACCTACACCGTTAGCACTGCATTCATACCATAGATACCTTATACATACACCCAATTGGATATCATCCTTGCCCAGGAACATCGGATGTCCGCCCAAATATGTCACAGCAGCCTCTGTTGAAACTCTAGTTCTAGTGCTTCGTTTCGAGAATACCAAAGGCACAGTTTTACCCCGCATAGATTTGGCAATTTCCTCAGGAACATTTCCTTCCTTGAAGTATTTCTTGTGCACCATTGCCCGGTCTACCAGTGCAGACAATTCCGAAGGAGTCAAGTTGTCAATGCTCAACAAGTGTCGAGGTTTTGCTGCTCCTACCGCAAATGGTGATGGTAACGGAACTGACGGAGTGTGGACAGTGCGAACCGACAGCGCAAGAGCACGAGCGCTCTGCATTTTTGGCAACAACTTGACGAGAGAGAGCATTATTTTTTAAAGGTTGGTCAAGGAATAGAATTTCTCTTAGGTAGAAAGCAAAATTTAGTCTTCTAATGGATCTATATAGTTTGGGGGTGACTGATTGGTGTAGGGTTAGGAACTTGGTGATACAGATAGCCGACTCTAACCAGGCAGAGGAGTGCCTGGGGCGGTCGTAGAGGCACTCGCTTGCCTGCTATCAAGTTCGACTTTTGCAAATTGGTAATTGAGCCCAGCTTGGTTCAGTCCAGCTTGAGCTTCGTCTTCTTTCTCTTTGATTCTGTCCATTTCAGCCGTCAGTGTGGCTAACGACTCGAGGTACTCGACCTTCTGCTTTTCCAACTTTTCATGGCGATTCTTAAGCCTGGATATTGACTCAGATAATTTAGGCAGTGGTGGAACAGGTGCTCTTTCTTTTCGTATCTCGACTTTGTGTGTGCCGTGTTGGAATGCGCCATTTTTGATCTGACCTGATTGCCATGCCTGGGTCTCTTTTTCATTCTCACTAGCGATTTCGTCTTCCCTGTAAAGAGTTAGCTGGATCAAGAATGCGAAATGGGTACTTACACTTCGTTTATAGCATCTTCCATTTCTTTTCGGCGTCGATCAGCCTGTGCTGTAGCTAACTTTTTATCCAAAGCCAGCTCTTCATCTTCAAAACCAACGCCCTCTATTCTCGTTAGACAAATCAATATCAATGGGTTTACCATACCTTCTAAATCGAACTCATTATACAGCCTGGTCTCTAAAAGATCCTTTTCTTCTGCGATTGTTTCAGGATCTAGCGGAATAAATCCATCACTTTCTTCTGATATCTCGCGCATTATGACATCGTCATCTTGAATAATCACTTCACCTTGCCCAATAGATGATGAAGTTGCTACAGAAGACTCTGCAGCTGGTAACGTTGGTGCGGGCTCCACCTTTCGAACTGGAGTCGCTGATTTCAGTTCATTCAGGTAATCCGCCGTGTAGATAGAATCAAGCTGATCAGGCTGGTCGACTTCAGGAAGACTGGAAGGTTAGATCAATACTGGAAAATATGGAAAGAACAAACATACTCTGCTTTTAATGGCTTAATGCCTTTGCGGAGGCCAAACCGAGGCTTGCTCCGTTGTTTGATTACTGGCCCTGTATCTTCAGCGTCTTCTTCATCATCATTTGCCGCCACTGTCGCTGCCCTTGGCTTTGTGTCTGCTTTTTTCGCGCGTGATTTGAAAGATGCTATACCATTAGTATTTCCCGGTTTTAAACCAAACGAATATACCTACCCTTAACAACCGGAGCATTCAAATGACTCTCATCATCTTCGTCATACAAACTAGCAATGACCTTGGCCCCCTTCTGTCTCCTCGACGACTGCATCTTGGGGTTCTACAGTGGGAGGGAAAAGAAATCAACTATGGTTGGGAGAGTACTGAAATATCCGCAGTGATGAAAACCACGGGATTTGGAAATGGCGGGGTGATACTTCGACTCCCAACTCTTGAACGATAAGCAATCGATAAGACTGGGAACTAAGATGACCGATACTGCTTCAACACCAATGGCACTATTGTCGAGTAAAGCTGCGGAGCTTCACAATGAAATGATGTCCACAAAACCTCTGGGATACTTGTATGACCAGCTGGAATTGCAGGATATGATCCTAGTAAAGAGCATCACCGAGCTCATGAAGTATATACAGGAACTTACAGATAATGTATATCAAGCCCTCTAGCTTGTTGACTATATTTTTCCGTCTCAATTATACTAATATCCTTTAGCATCTAGTGAGGCTCTCTCATGAAGGGAAAAAGCTCTTGTTTTCTGTCGTCTCATTTCAAGACGCCGCTATGTAAGAATTGCCATGTCTATTCTTGCTTGTCTAATCTTTTTAGGATCAAGAACATGTCTCAAGATGAAGCGTTGATATACTTCCACATTGAAGAAGCTGGTCGCAATGGCATATGGACCAAAATCCTGCATTCCCGCACAAATCTACATCACAATGTGATAACTCGGTGCTTGAAAACGCTAGAAGCCCAGCGGTATGTGAAGCAAGTCAAGTCAGTAAAAAACCCGACTCGGAAAATATACATGTTGTCGTCCATCGAACCGTCAATTGAGATGAGCGGAGGTCCATGGTTCACCGATGCTGAGATCGATACTGAGTTCATCGAGAACCTCTTATCAGTTATTTGGAGGTATTGTGTCTCTCTATCTTATCCTAGCACATTCAATCCCTCGGAAAAGCTCCAGGAATCATATCCACATAGCTATAAGGGGTACCCTACAGTTCACCAAATCCACAAATTTGTGGCTGAGAGCGGTATAACTGACGTTGAACTCAATTTGGTTGATATCCGAACCCTGTGTGATGTCTTGGTCTATGACGGTAAGCTTGAAAAAGTTGATAGAGGCTACTCATACAAAGCATCTTGGTCGAGTGTGATGGCGGATGGTGGGGCGCCTGCTGGCTGTAGTGACGAGAGCTCAGCGAGAAAGTATATTGACCATGGGGCGCGATTATCAGCCGACATTGCGTCTTATGAGGACTGGCTGGGTTCAGGGTACTAAGAAACCAAGTTAGTATATTTTTATCGTGTTTGGCGTTCAGATGGGCTAAAAGTGTTTTTGTGTGAAATCTGGCTGGGATTAAGAAAGAAATTAACCTTCGCGGGGCTGAACGCGATGTCATCGCCATGACGACCCAACGCGTAGGACTAAAACGGTTTGACACTAAATTGCGAAATTCTTTTGGTTCGCTTTTATTGCCTTGATCTTTTGTTCTCTTCTACTTACCTGAAACTTCAGCTTCTATCATTCACAGTGCACCGCATTTTACTCATGTCCTTAACAACTGCTCGCTCAATCCACACCAGCTTGTCTGCAGTCAAACCTGCAAGCCAGGCCAAGTTCCTACCACAACGCAGCTTGCCTACAAAACGGCTAGCCAGTGCAAGACTGGCAGACTCTAAACTGCCACCAAATATGATTAGCAAACGCGCTACAGTGCGGAGGTCGCGTGTGCTGAAAGATTTGGACATTTCCAAGTACCCAGGCTATGTCTGTTCACCAGCTCGATCGCCAAGGCAACTGACGAGCGCATGGACTCTGAAGCCCTCAAAACGCGTGGCAGCATTTGAAGCCACTCCGTTCCACATTTATCGCGACCCAGAAAGCTCTATTCCACGGAGCATGCCGCGAGTCACTTTAGCATTCTATCTTGATAAAGAAAACATTGAGCCAATCGTTTTATCATAAATCAACAACATTATTATTTATTATTTATAGCTGTTTCTAGGTTGCCTGAATGGATTTTTGTAAAGCTTGGTGTCTACTTCTATCGGTCTAGTAATAACGTGTCGGGGTGCCTTTTTGAACGAGTCCATAAACCAATTGCCCATGAGTTTGTAAATTTCGGCGGCTTCAGGGTAGAGTGGAAGGAGCTGAATGAAACCATGCGAGACAGATGGCAATAGTTTGATCTCAGCAATGTCGTGGTTGCTGAGCAGGTCAGAGTTGACAGTCTTATCACTGCTCAAGCTGATCGTGCTTGGAGTTCTGCTGTGGATGCCATCTGGAGTTAGCATTTGATTCGCATGCTTGGCTTTCTTTGCAGCTCTCAAGCGGGACATGAACATGACAGAGTCATCAACAAGCGGATCGGTATCACCACAAATCACGTAGCACTTCGGGAACTCAGCCAGAAGTTCCAAATCTGCCCATAGAGGAGACACCAGCGGCTCGTTGCGGAAATCAGTATGGCCAGGGTCAGTACCCAGATACATAAGAACCAGTGCGTAAAGAGCCGGAGATGCCAAGATGCGATCACCAGCAAACAGAGCACGGGAAGGAAGTGATAGGGGATGTCTATCCTCGTGCTCCTCAACTTCTGTGCCTGCCTTGACCAATACTCTCATAGGCACAGTGTTAAGACCCGCATAGTACGTTTCAATGATCTTTTCTTTCTTATCCAAAACATTGTTAGTACCGTCATCAATGGCCTGCTGCTTGATGAGGTCCATCTCTTGTTTACCGTGCAAACCAGCGGGTCCAAGGTCAAGAGCAGGGTACGTGAGGACAATAGCCACTGGCTTTTTGAGTTGATACAAAGCTTGCTCTTGCTTAGCCTTGTTATGCAAGATGATTTTCAGCATGGTAGCAGCAGCAATGTTTCCACCCGCCGAATCTCCAGTAATAACCACATCTGGCTCAATTGTACCAGAGAGACCGACACAAAGGCCGAGCGACTCCATGATGGAGAGGTATGCCTCAAAGCACTCATCTAATGCATATGGGAAGGGATACTCTGGTGCTACTCGGTAGTCGATGGCAATGATTGGGACTTTAGTTTGTTTTGCCCATGCGGTCAGTGAGTCGGCGTGAAGTTCAGGCGTAGTTGAAAGAAACCCACCTCCATGAATGTGAAAGATGAGCTTTGTTTCATTCTGCAGATCTTCGATCGGCTTGTCGTACCAAAGAGATGCCGCAACTGGTCGAGCGTAAATCGAAGATTTGGGCCTCGGAATTTGAAACTCAATTTTTGACGGAAGGCGTGGACGTACTAGCTTTCCAAAAAAGTCGATATACGGGTTGGTAGTTAATTCGAATCCGGCTCTTATATGATGTACAGAAGTGTTTTCGTGGAATTTCCGTGACTTTTCCTCAGCATGGGCAGGAGCAAGCAAGTAAAAAACACCAAACACTAAACCTGCAATGTCTCGGACAAACTTTGGTCGAATTGGCAGAGCTGTCCAGAGTCCGGCGTTTGCTGCTGTGACGATTGTCGCTGCTCGATCAAACGAAGGGCTATAAAGGGACTGTTTGGACTGTCGGGGTTGTAGGTTACAAAGAGCATCCACATTGCGAATAATGTAAGCCGCAATTAATGTAAAAGCTGACATTTGCCACGGGCTCATTTGCTGGCATGCCCAGTGATTGAGCTTTGCAAACCCAGGAGGACCTTTCCTCGGCCCCAAGAAGGCGAGAAGAAGCCAGAATGCGGCCACTGTGAGCACGCGGTTTCTAGTTTCTGGAACAGTTAAAACAGCGAAGTTATAGTGATTCAAGACACTTACCTGCCATATTGCAAAGAATACAGTTAGAGAATTTGGAGGAAAGAGAAATGATGCTCTATCAGGGAACTTTTGCTGTCATTTTATTTGAATGGGGGTTTTCTTTCATGTGACATTTAGGTGTATCACAAAGACAAGAAAAAGTCTTGGTAATAGGCTTAATTATCACATTCAAAGGCATTAATCCCCAATGATTGCACCAGAAGATCAGATTTAATTTTTTTGTATGTAGATGTAGATGTATAGCTATCATTTATGCAGAAGAGCTCACGAAGCATTGTTGTAGCGTGATGTATATTGATACTCTAGATCTCTTCTTTGCAGATACTCAAGTGGAGAAGAACGTGGGGAGAAACACCGTTTATAACTAACAACGATCATCTCCTGAGCAAAGAAAATGAAATCAAATGACAGTGCGTTAAAAGGTGTGTGGGCCAATATGATAAGGAAGAAATGTGCCTGCGGCTTCTGAGAGAAACGTGCCTTCTTGGGGGTTTCAAGGGGACCTTGATTATTGTGGGTGGATGCAGAGTACTGGGAGAGTCGACCAAACTCAAACAGGGCCATATCTACCAGCCTATTAGTTCATTGCACTCATATCTTTCAACCCTCCCATATCTATAGATCAGACATTTAGGCCTACTAAAGTTAGCTCTGGCATTAGTCTCCTTTTATAAATCAGAATCATGATGCTGACAGATGCCATGCTGAGCCAGCCGTACCGCTGACTCAGCTCTTATTCTCTGGACCAAAAGGACACCCTTCAATCTCCAACAAGTACGGACCCTCACCTGTGCCTGTGCCTGCTTGGATTTCTACCAGAACACACATTGCTAATGGCTCTGGACTTGCATTCATTGAATAGCCTTTACATGCAATTGGGATTATCATGAGCAGCAAGTACGAACGTATATCGTTCGACTCCGTCGAGTCCGACCTGGACATGGAAATCGAGACGCCCATGCTTCCTGGCGGGTCAAGCCAGAGCGACGAGATATCGAAACCCACTGCACCAAAAGGGATGGAGCCGATACCCACACAACACAGACGTGGGCTGTCGAGTACATCTATGACAGAGTTTGATCTCGACGACTATGAACCTACTGCAGCCTTGCTCGACGAAGAGAATCGAAGTAGAGGCATGAACTCGCTCGGCGCGAACGAGGCGCTTGCAGAACTGGCCACAGAGTCCGGTAAAAGCAATATGAAAATGGCATTTATGAACATGGCCAACAGTATCATTGGTGCCGGAATCATTGGCCAGCCTTACGCTGTTCGTCAGTCTGGTCTCATAGGTGGGATATTGTTACTAGTGAGTCTTACAGTTGTTATTGATTGGACTATTCGCTTAATGGTTGTGAATGCCAAGCTGAGTGGTACTGATACGTTCCAAGCTACTGTATCAAAGTGTTTTGGCAAGGTCGGCTTGATCACCATCTCCGTGGCACAGGGAGCTTTCGCATTTGGTGGATCCATGGCTTTTTGCGTAATTATTGGCGACACTATTCCACATGTCATTAATGCTATATTCCCATCTCTACAAACCACCCCAGTCATATCATTCCTTGTCAAACGGAACTCAATCATTGTTATTTTCACATGCTTCATTTCATATCCTCTGGCCCTAAACAGAGACATTTCTAAACTAGCCAAGGCCAGTGCACTAGCTCTTGTCAGCATGCTAATCATTGTGTTGACAGTAGTTATCTGCGGTCCAGGACTCAGCTCGGACAGAAAGGGATCATTTTCTCTGCCCCTATTAACATTCAATTCAGGTATTTTCCAGGGCATCAGCGTTATTTCATTTGCGTTTGTATGCCATCACAATTCTCTCTTGATTTATGACTCCTTGAAAAAGCCCACTATGGATAGGTTCAAGGTTGTCACACACTGGAGCACAGGAGTGTCAATGTGTGCATGCTTGATTATGGGTGTCGGCGGCTTCCTCGTATTCAAAGACAAGACCAGAGGTAACGTACTAAATAATTTCCCGCCTAACGACGTGATGGCGAATGTGGCACGCTTCTGTTTTGGATTCAACATGCTCACCACTTTACCACTTGAGATCTTCGTTTGCCGAGAAGTCTTGCTCAATTATTTTTATCCTGATGCCGAGTATAACAAGATGAGGCACTTCATCACTACAACTGTATTGGTCTTTGCTGCCATGTCGGTTTCACTATTTACCTGCAATTTGGGTGCCATTTTGGAGCTTGTTGGTGCTTCTTCTGCTTGCGTGATGGCATACATTTTACCACCAATGTGCTTCCTCAAGTTGTCTGGCAAAGGCATGCGGGAAAAGCTACCGTCCTACTCGTGTATTGCGTTTGGTGTCCTTGTGATGACACTATCTACAGCACAGACATTAATTAAGTTGGCTACAGGCACCGAAGAAGACCACTGCGAGATGTAGAGACTGTATTATATAGTACATATTGCGACGAATGAACAACTGCATATCCCATCCAGCTCAAAAGTGTCTATTGCGAGAGCTCATGAACCTTGCACTGCTTTTCGCAACCTAAAGGTCCCTCTGTGGGGATTCCAAGACCCCTCATCTTGACAGCCAGTTCCAGCAGGTAATCAATAGCTTCGTTAATGATCTTGGCCTTCCACACCGATTCTCCCCAGACGTAAATCCCGTGACGTCTCACAATGATTGCAGATGTTCCAGGGTACTCTTCAATAGCTTTCTCGAGAGAAGGTGTCAGGTCTTCTTCATGTGGTGTGTTCTCAATGATAGGAATAACGAGAGTCTCAAAGTTTTCAAGATACCCAGGAACAGTAACGCGGGGCACAGCCTTAATCTGCTCAACATTTGAGATTCTGAACTCTTTATCGTAAAGAAGCGATACCATGACTGCGGCTTGCGAGTGTGTGTGGATACAAGCACCAGCTCCACGCTTAGTATAGGCAGCCAAAAACAGAGGCGTACAGGCAGAGGGCTTGTAGATATCAGGAGTTTTCAGGTACTGTCCAGACTTGAGACTCATGACAAACATGTTCTCAGGAAGCATGCGCTATGATTGTTGTTAGAGTGAGATATTGAGATGTAAGTGAAGAGCATACCTCTTTCTGAACACCTGAAGGAGCCAGGTAAATATTATCTCTGAGGATAAAATTAGTAAACATCAAGTATACTCAAACATAAACTTACCCATCCCTAATACTCATACCACCGCCAGTGCCAGTGACCCAGTTCAAATCATAGAATAGCTTGCAAAGCTCACAGATGAGGTTTGCAGGATGATTTGGATCATGAGAGATCACAAGCTCATCAGGACCCGAGGCTTTTCTAACTGGCACAGACATAATGCTCTAACTCCTCGAGATCAACAGATATACTTCAGTCAAACTGAATAAAAGTTGTAGGACGAAAGAGAAGCAGATGTCGAGCTTAATATCGAAGGAAGAAAAGGTCCACTCGATTCGAACATGTGTGGTCATGTGATCAATGACATTTTTACTGGGCTTCATCGCGAAATTCTACTCAAGTTCCTGATAACCAAATGCTTCCACGAGTTTTTCTGGATATAGAGAGTCGGGCGAGCTCTGGACGGATATTCATAGAACTCTATAGTGACAAGGTACCCTTGACATGTGAGCAGTAAGTATACGAGTTCTTCAAATGACGAATAGACACTAATTCAGCAGGTTTCGATCTTTGTGCACTGGAGAAAGGACTGATGCTGATGGCAAGAAATTATGCTACCAGTCTACACTGTTTCATCGAATTGTTGCACCTGAGTTCATTGTGCAAGGTGGTGATTTAGGTGACAGAGTTGGCCTGCTTGATGACGAGAACCTAGGCTGGCGTAAAATCGATGAGAAAGGGCTTGTTTGCATGGCCAACAGTGGACCAAATACCAACAGCAGTCAGTTTTTCATTACGGTAAGTCGAAAGGTTTGAATTCTTTTTACAATTTTGATCTAATCAATTATTTGGTTTTAGTTGCAATCGGATTTGGCGATTGAAAATTGCACAGTTGTTGGGCATGTTGTCCATGGAATGGAGGTGCTCGACAAGCTAGAGAATGTGCTAGTTGACGAAAATGACACCCCGCTAGCTAATGAAGAAGTCCTTATCACCAGATGTGGTGAGTTAGAATTCAAGAAAAAGAGCAAGAAAACCAAGGAATCAAGCCAGATATCAGCAGAAGCCCAACCAGAAAGCACAGCGAGTTCAAAGACTACTGAACATCGAGAGCAAGAAAAACAAATTGACAAGGTCAAGCGCGAGGAACGCAGACGAGATGATAAACGTCATTCCCGGGATTCCCGAGACCACAGACATGAGCATTCACGGCATAAAGACAGATCTGCACGAGATTTTTCAAGATATGAAGAACGAGGGTCACGTAACCATGAGCCACGGTACGAAGAGCAGAACAGTCGAAGCTACGAGCGACAAAGCTACAATGATGCTCGTGAGCGAGGTTACAATTCTACCAGGTATGACCGGCCTCGAGATCGTTTTGATGAACGTTCTGAGACTGGTAGCCGTCAACCTGATATTATTCTAAAAGGGCGGGGAGCTATGAAGTATATGGAGAAAAAGAAGCATGAGCACGGCCGCCTGCGATGACCTGAAGCACCGTATACTGATATTGTGTATTTATTGAATTAACATATCTTTAATTTTCTTTTTGAGCGTGGCACGTCTATGCATGGTATGTAGGCCAGTCGCGTCAAAAAGAGTTCAAAAATGCGGAAGGATTGGACACAAATGCGTATAATTCATATCCAGAACAGGCAGCTCTGGTATTTCTCTGCCACTTGGGAATTCTGCCCAACTGCCAAAATAAACCAGTACTGAAATGGATCTATAGTAAACTACGGCTCGATTGGGCCAGTTATGCTTGCGAGTCCTCGAAAGGTTTCAGCGGTATGGAAATGAAGAGCCCAAAATATGTAACTGGGTCCCTATATATTGGGTCCTGTCCGCTTGGATTTCAGCCTCGAACATTGCCATCATGGACAATGTCGACAACCTGAACCCCAACTTGCTGGGGCCAGCGTTCCAGTTCGTTGTTCCTACTAAACCTGCCCACAGGACTACTCCAGCAGCTGGTGGGCAATATGCTGGAATGTCTGTCTCAGCAGCTTCGCTAGCTGCTGCGAATAAATCTCTCAGCATTCTGAGACCCAAAACATCAAATGTCAACCTCCAGCGCTCTGTTCGTGCTCCTCTACCAAGCCATCTTACACACTTATGTCCCCCATCGGCGATGCCTCCGACACCTCCTTCATCTAACAAAAAGATTCAGCCGTTTGGGCTCCGACCTGGCTTTGTTTGGTATCGTGATCGACATATTGCCCTGACAACGCCTAATCCTCCATCTATCAGAATCAACAAACACAAAGGTTTGCTGTGGAGCCAACGGAGATTTTCTCATTCTGCTATTTCTTCTTTCTACTCTTCAATCCTCAAGAGTGGTTCTATCTCAGCCTCCTGCGCTCCTTCACGAACCAACTGCATATCAAAGACCATGGGCAGCTCCAGGCGAACATTAGACCTCTCGTCGTCCCCTCCCAAACCTTCGAGTAGCTCCAGACAAGCGTCATCGAAGAAGGTACGTTTAGATCCACTCTCCCGGTCTGTGCTAACTATACAGCACGCACAACGGCTTAGAATCAGACTCCGTCTTGCATACTACAAGGTCTTGACAAACCAGACAAACCTACCGTTGAAAAGATTGCCTCAGCCACTGCTCGTTCCCGAGCCTCCTGCTGCTGAACAGCCCTTTGCCAGTACTTCGCACCAATCCACATTTAATTCGCCTGTACCATCTCTACTTTACCAGTCTACTCCTCATGTTTTCTCAAGACCCCACAATTCTGCTCACAAAAACATCAACACTCCTCTTCTCAATTCCTACAGAAACCCTCCTCAATACCCTATGCACTATACCCCATTTTCATCTGTCTCTACCCATAGTGTAAAGACGTCTGCATCGATATCATACTCGTTGGGTGAATCCACTTCGCTTTTTACTCCCGCGAAACAGCAGCATTATCCGTTTCATCTGGGAGGCGATTACATGGAAGATGGTTCCTACACATCCATAATGAGCCCTGATATTTACGCAAGCACCAAAAATTATTTGCCAGATACTCCTGCAAATACAAGATCAAAAACACCCTTCCAGGTAACCAAGAACCTGTTACAAACGGGATCGCTTTCCTAGAATTCATTTTATATATACACGACTTCATGAAATACTTAATTTATAATATATATTAGCATTCCAAATCATGCTGCATTCCAAATCTCTTCGATAGCGTTGCGTCTATGTTCAGATGGTGCAAAGAGAGCCTTAATTAAGTTCACCAACTCTTGCGGAGAAAAGTCGACGAGAGAGTTGTGATTGTATAGATACAAGATATCCACCAGCTTGCTTTGCAAGATTTCAGCCAGGTACTGGAACTTGATCCATGATGGTGTGTAGTAAAGAGTTAGCGATGACGCTCCTTCGGCACTTGCAGCTGACGTAGGATCAGTGAAAAGTTCTTCCAGCTGTTGAACAAAACCAATAAGCTTGGTCAGTTCCATAGATTCTTCCTCTGAAATATTGTCCTGTTGTTCAATGTCAAATATGATAGTCGAACATAAGTATTCCAGCAAGGTTCCTAAAGCTTTAACTCTTTGGGGGAAACTAGCATAAGTAGCCCATTCCTCCGAAAACTCGTAAAATAAGTTAATTGCACGTTCGATTGTTGCCTGACAGGCAAATAAGTTTTGTTCCTGGTTGCAGTTCTTGAAGCCATTCGCTTGCTTCAAAACGGCATTTAGTCGCTCCTGCTGTGCCGTAAGCTCTTTAGAAGAATAAACGTGAGAAAGCTGTACTAACTTGCTTCGATCCTTATCCAAAATCTGCCCCGTAAACTCGGGATGAGTGTCAAGCTCATGTAACAAAAACGTTAAATCGTTATACTGAATTACTCCACTTGCGACCTGTTTGTACGCAAATGGACTCAGCGCCCTATAGAGTGCAAGCATGTCTGAGATATGCTCAGAAGCATTGATTGAATTTGACTTGGCTTCAGCTTGATGCGTCTTGCACTCGGCAATAAACCTTTGAATTGCCGAAACTATAATCATAGGGTATTCCGAAATTGAGCATAGTAAGGCATTTTTCTTTTCTTCTTCGTGAGCGGTCGACACTGGTGTCGATTTAATAACTTTCTTGTGAGTAGTCTCTTGCAGGGCTGGTTGCTCCTCATCGCCCCATCCCCAATCGTCACCACCTTGCTTGGGTTCGTTTGCCTCTTCTGTGTCTGAAATAACAATGTCATCTGAATCCAAACCCCATCCGTCATTGTCGCCAAAGTCCTGATCATCTTTATCACCAAACTCTTGATCATCGAACTCCTCATTCCAATCATTATCCCAATCGCTAGCCTTGGTATTTTTTTCCGTTAAACCTTCACCCTTTGCAGAAGTTGCTTCTTTCTTGCCCGCTGCAACAGGCTCGGTTTTTTGGGCATTTGAAAACTGTGCGTCTTCTACTCGGCTGAGCTTCAATTCACTTGTATTGAGTAGAGTCATCCTGATTTCATCCAAATAGTTGACTTTGCGATGGGCAATCATTTCTTGAGGAAAGTTTTGGCTCCATTTCTGAAGATCGCTAGCTCTGGGCCAACCAGCATTGCTGAGCGTCGACTCAAGAAGCTCTAGGTCAACAAGATGTGCCTCAAAATCTTTGCTTTCTTTCTCACTAATAGGCAATAGATTCCGGAGCGTCTTGTTGCAAAGGGAGGACATTAGCCTTGTCGCCGACCTTTTAATAATAAGGTCATACAACGCAGGAAACTCCCGTAAATGAGCGCTGAGATAGTTGATGACTGCAGTCAACTGTTCGAGAAGGATATCCAAACCTTGTGCACCAGGCTGTATAGCTGTACCCCGTTGGATATTATCCAGCACAATCACAGAACCGCCTTCTTCATGTGCGACAGACACGGTTCCAACCTTGAGATCAAGAAGAGGGCTAAGTAAATTATCGTCAATAAATGTGATGAGACTTTCAATTCGCGCAGGCGGTGCCAATACTCGTTTCTGGGGAGGTAGTTTTGCCAAGTCACTGTCTAGCCTTTGAACCGCTTCTAGCAGACCGAGAAAATCTATCGAGTTCTCCCCTACACTGACATTTGTATTGATACGTAAAGATGCTGATTTTTCTGTGGTTCGATGACATACGGCAAAATTCCATGTGTCGATGATAGTGCTGTTGATTTCATTGCGTTCGTACTCCAAATGCTTGTGAAGTGCCCGAGTAACGTGGGGCTGGTGAGATCTCAAAGGAGCTTCAAATGATTCCAATCGATGTACCACTTGATCTAGTGATGTTAAGGAAGAATCGAACTCACCAAGGTCGAACAGAACCTTGATCTCCTTTAATCCTTCCCGGATGACCCACAGTTTCTCCAGTGCTGATCCAGCAATGCCATTTTTCTGTACTCTAGTAAGCAGTCTAAGTTCTTCTGGTTTTGGCTCCAGTCGATAGCTCAATTCTTCAAAATCGAACTCCTTGCTGCTGGTGGCTAACGCATCCTAGACGAGTTAGAGTACGTGTCAAATGTCGAGAGGATTTACTCACTACTTGGGCCAGGATTGAGTTTTCCAGTTCTGCTGTGCATTGTTCTAGAAAACCACTAGCAAAAAGATCGTCTAGAGAATGATCTTCAACAATTTCCGCATCATTCAATGGGCTCACTGAATCAGGATGCTCAAACTGCGAGACAAGTTGTGTGACCTTCATTTTGGTGATGTGGAACTTGCAAGAGTGCTTGGGAGGAGTGAATCCATCCTTTTACAAAATCTCCAAATACAAACGAAGATCAACCTCAACCTACAGAAATGAAAAACTCTTAACAGATCATCTACAGAGGATCAAAGAGTCAAAGCGATTACAAGTGGATACCAGACTTGAATTTCAATAAGACAATACATGTTTTTGTTTTAAATCTAACTCAATGCATTCGACTACTTGAGCTATGCTATATATAAGTGAATCTGATCGCAGAACTCTGCGTTTAATGAAAGTATAACAGTCAAACGTCCTATGTAACAAGTTAGCAAGTCATCATTAAAACAAGATAAATATTGTTTGAATGGCACAAGAGTCAGATAGTAAATTTGGATTGTAGGAATATATTATCAGCACTGTAGAAACTTCTGAGTGAGCTGAGATATTGTTTATCATCATAATATGAGCCATTTCAAATCGAAAGAAATATAATTCATCAAAGTCACTTACTGTTATAACCAGTCTACATTGCCTGGTGTTTGTAAGATAAGAGTCTAAGAAGAAAAAGAGAGAAGTCTCAAAATTTTCGCTTATATGTAGAAAAAACAGTTCAAGGCAGGGTAATTTTACTTCATTTAGGGCTTAGAGGCAAGAGTTTGGTTCCTAACAGCAAGGCTAATATGTGAGATTTGAAAAAAAATACTATTTACAAGAACAAGATACTCTAAGGAATATCAAGTTTTACATATGTCACTTCGGGTGGAGGTGCTTCGACAATCGTGCGACGCATAGTTTGGCGGAGCCTCTCTTTCAATGCTTTAATCGTTGGCTTATTGATGTGAATCTCATGATATTCAATCCGCCTTCGATACATCTTGGAAATCTCCTTTTGTTTCTCGTGATAAATTTCTTGCTCACTTAAGGCAAGTTGCTTGACTGGATTTCCAGTAGGCTCTTCTGCGTGATTGGAGATAAGAGTGTTGAGAAGGTTGGTAACAGAAGCCCTCAATTCTTCTACCCATTCTAACCCGGATTCTTTTTTATAGCTGACATGATCAGGGTGATGTCTCACATATCCACACAGCTGTATTGTATGTTGCAATGCCGTCCGAATTCGCTTGGGATGTTCCTGTAAACTGCTAACCTCTGAAATAGCATTCAAGTTGTCTCTCACGAACTGTAGAGCACGAATTCCAGAGTCGCGGTCTGGTGATTTCCCAAGACTATTGTTGTACAGACGGGTGTACATTGCAATGTAATTAGATAGGACAAGATCATCGATTGGAATATCCAGCTCCTTGAGAGTTCCCACCATATCCTCAACAATCTCAGGGCCGATGGCATTGCCCTTTTCTTGCAGAAAGTTGCGTAGGACCAAGTGAAATGTAAGAGACGTAGGTTTTACCGCTAAATTCCCTTCTTCATATGCATCAGTCACCATATTCCAGATTTGGTCTGCTCGTTTTCGATTGCTTTGCTTCTGCATTGAGTAGTTTCGCAAAAAGTTGTGATAGTTTTCAAGGGTCAAATCAACATGCTTATAGCTGTCAATCACCTCAAACATTGAATAGGCATCTTGATATCTTCCACAGTTCAGGGCTGACGTCAAAACAATGTCCACTTCCGTGGATGTGAACGGAAACTGCCTGGAAAATCTATCCAGACTTGAATCTTTGCAAAAATAATGTTCAACAGTGTCAAGAATTACTTGATAAGATTCAGGATCTTGGTCTTTCATGAGAGCTCTGCAATAAGCATCGACAAGTTCAGCGTCAATTGCAATCTCTCCCAAATCGGCTCTCGATTCAATATCACTCCAAATCATTTTCCGCATACGCGGAAGACCTTTTGCAATGGGCTCTAAACTAGCAAGAAGATCAAGCATAATCATATATGTTTTGTAATCTCGTGAGAACTTTCCTCGATTCGGAATTTTGTAATACATTTCGAAGGCATCTGTATGCGTTGAGTTTCGTACAAGTGCTTCCAACACCGAGTTAGTTATAGTCAGCTTTTGTACGGGAGTGACAGCATTCTTCATCGAAGTATCGTATATAGCCTTCAATTTTGAATTTGTTGGATTATTCAACCCAAGTTGCGCAGGAGTATCGGCGCTCTCTAAAAATGCTTTAGTTTGTTCGTCTGGTGTGTTTCGCCATTTTTGCATGTTTCTAATAACTTTGAAAGCAAGTTCCCTGTCGAAATTATGCTCCAAATAACGGGCCACTCGGTTCATACCCATGGATCCGTTTGCTTTTGCCATTCGGCACAAGTGGACAGCATGGGTGAGTTTGCCTTTTTCCAAGTGCGACTTGACCTTCTGATCAATAAGTTCGGCATCCTCAAGCTGACTTGTACTTTGTAAACCAAGGAAAGCCACAATAATGAATCTTTCTTGCAGAAAATTTGGGGTTTCATGTAGCAAATTATTGATGTCAGCAAAGTAGTCGTGAATGTATGGTCGTAGACAAAATCCATAATCAGTAAGCTGCTGTGTAAATTGGGCTCGTGTTTTTCGATCTCTCGAGTGAATCATGGAGAGAAGCGTTTTAGAATCGGGGGTTTCCTGTGCTTCGTCGAGAAGGCTATTCTTGAGAGTAACTCGCTTTGTGGCAGGCTTTGGCCCTTTTGTCTTCTTAGGCTTCGGCGGGTTCACATTCTCCTGGCGGTAGAGACTTGCACTCCTAGCTTGCCCCAGGCAGACTATGATTTTCGGCCCTACCGGCCGGGTTCTTTTCAGTAATGAGAGCATCATAGTGAGTGTAAATAATTCATATTGATGATCCCAGAAAGATCATTTTTTCGAGATCAAAGTTACCCTGCCATCACTCTTCATTTCTGTTCCACTGAGCTTTGTCGCCCTCCACTAATTTATTGATCATGAATCAAACCCTCGCACAATGCAAGAGAGTAGGAATCAAATATTGACGGCAGACTTGGAAAGTGTGGGAATTAATGATTTCAATGGTGAGAATATTGTTGCCTTGCATTCTTGACTAATCTGGTAGGAAATCTCCACACTGACCTGGCTTCCAAAGTGAATCAGTACAAGGGACATGCAAAGATAAGTCGACTAGTTCATATTATTCAGTGCAGTAAAGATCTTGCCATTCCTGCTCTGAAGTTACTTTACGAGCACCTACAATTCAATTCTAAGGATGTGCAGCGTGCTAAGAGTGTCGCCGCTACATTGGCATCCATGGATAAAACAACTGAGCTCAATACAGACTGGATAATAGAAAAACAGAGGCAATGCATGGCAGAAAAGCAGAAGCTAGCAGACGAATTGAGCAAGGCTACAGCAGCAGTTTACGCTACGCATATGGCTGTAAGTGCTACACATACTCAATTGCACTTCTAACTATGTAGGATTGCTTTGGCAAGCTGGCTGATTTGGCCTATGAAATGGGTGATTTTATCGATGCCCAGGCATATATTTCACAGCAGCGAGATATATTAATTGATGAAGATACGACTTTCACATTGTTCAAATTGGCTCTTGTTACTTTCTTTGGGGAGAAAGACTCATCGGCTAAGTCATATGCTGAAAAACTGGCACCGGACATGGTTGATTCAGCAGGGAACTTCCGGGAAGAAGAGATAGCAACTAAAGTTGGGGCAATGCTAGGAATCCTCTATCTCAAATATGGCAATATTCGACAAGCTGTGGCGATATTTCTAAAGCTTTCACCAAAGGCGGTTGAAGGCATCAGTGATATCGTGACAGCAGATGACATTGCTGTTTATATTACTCTTGGCGCGTTGGTGACTTTCAGCAGAGCGGAATTGGGCTATCTAAGTAAAAGTGATGCAGTATATCTTCAATTTGCAGAAGAATCTCAACAAGACCTTCCCCATCTCATCACTTTATTACTAAATTCAAACTTCTGTGAGCTCTTTGAGAGACTGGAGTCCTACAAAACTGACTACTTATTGGACCCCAATCTTTGCGACGTCATTGGGGATATTCTTTATCGAGTAAGGGTCCGATGCTACGTTCAATACCTTACAGTGTTCAGCAGTGTCACACTGGAGTCCATGGCATCTGCATTTGCAGTGGATTCAAAAGTGCTGGAGGGTCAGATCAAAGATCTAATTGAATCTGACACTGTCCAAATTCTTATTGATCAGAAGAACCAGGTAAGGTCTCAAGTTATTTCAATTCGCGTTTCTAATTTTTAGTGTCTTGTTTGCAAACCCCAAGATGATCACTTTAACTTATTTAGAACTGCAGATCTTGCGGCACAAAAATATCTTACAGAAAGTAAGACACTGCTTGCCACTTTTCTTTAGTGCAGCATAATGATTCTTGACTTATACTTTTATAAATGTGGATTCTAAAAGTGTTCTCCATCTTTCAAAGTCAATCATAACTTGATTAGAATCAGACTCAACAAACCGTCGCTGGTATGACTTGTAAGTTTCTCCAATTACAAGAAAGGTCTTTGCCTGTGTAGGGTAGCAAAAGTCAGCCACGGTAAAATATTTACTATCCTCACTTTCGTCGAAGCCAGTAAATAGATTGTTCAAGTTAAGTTTGGGCGCGAGAACGGGGATATGAAGAAGTGGGTGATTTGTTGATAAATTGAATTTGAGCTTTGGACATTGAGTCAACATTAATTGCTTTAGAACTGAATAGTCCAGTGGTTCAAGAAACTGGGGACGTGAAATATTTTCCACTACCCCAATATTACATCGAAGCTCTTGCAGGTTAGGTCCACAAGCTCTTAGTGTTCGAATTAGTAGCTGATCTGTAGGAAGTTGTAGAGGTGGGCCAAATACTTCAACATCACCTTCGCTCATTAGTGGCGTTGGATCAAATTCCAAAACCTCCAAGCGCGAGAAAAAGGGCTTCATAGAATCGAATTGCGCAACACTAAAGTATTGGCATCCAAAAGACTGCAATGTGTTTTGATTTTTGTCAAGAACATCCACCAATGTGTTGAAATAAGGTAGATCCAGAGTAGTCGACCAGTGGTAGGAATTAGTTAGATTAGGCATCTTGGCTCGAGAAATATAAAAATGGGTTAAATGACGGAAAAATAATTTATGCGATGCTGGAACAATGGCATGGACAGTATGGAAAGTCAGGGATCGAACATTTTGGAAACGAACAGTTTCTTCCTGCTCATTTCTTGCAGCTCTTAAGAACGATACACCACATTTCAAAGCACTGATAGATGATGGGAACCAATCTAGCTTTGTTGGTAACTGTCCAACAGTGGATATGTCTAAATAGTGCAAGTTGCTTGAAGGATTGATAAAAAAAAACGCAGTTCGAAAAATCGCATTCTCAGGGTGCAAGACGGGATTGAATCGCGCATGCTCAATCGCCAGGCTTCTGAGTTGAGGACATTCTTTTCCAAGATCAATATCAGAAAAAGTAATCTGAGATGGGTATTCAACTTCCCAGGTTCTTGGAGCAGTGGTGCAGCTTTCACTGAGGTATAATTTAGTAATGTAGGGAAGCAACCCATGAGATCTGAGGGCGTCCATGCTTCTAAGATACTCGACGTGTAGGCAAAGTTTGATCTGTTTTGAAAACATTCCTAGTGAAGTGCCCAATTCATTATGAGCTTTATTCAAGTCTGGACTGACAATCATATCAATTTCCAACCTCTCAAGACTGACCATGATATCTGGGCGGATTAGACTTAAGGCTTGTCTGTATTTTTCTCGATTCCGTTTGGCTTGTGAATTGTTTGAGGGCCACTTTTCTGATAAATATGAATCAATTCTGAGAGACTTGATGAATGTGAAAGATGAAGGTAGAGACATTTGAGTACTGCTCCACATAATCGAGGTCATTAAAGAGTGCACAATAGACGACTTATGAGTAAAAAGATCCAATGATTTGTCCATTTTCCAAAAGCAATTGAGTGAGTATGGCAAATAATCATTGGCTCCTCCTCGTTCATTCGAAAGAAGTCGATAGGTATATTTGTCTTCATTGATCAAGTAGTCCAAAATGCTGACCCGAACGTTCTCCCACAAAATGGGCATGAGCTTCTCTCGAAGACTCTTGCACGTCGCAGCTAAACTAAGAGCATCTTGCTGAAACCATTGTCCATCATTGTCAAATTCAAAGCAATGGCCAGAGAAGTGAACTGGAAACACAAGGTTTTCAAGAATAAGTTCTAAAATTTCCCAAGGTAAGGTAGTTAATATCATGGCTGCTCATTTCCAGTACAAACCAACTTTAATTGTTTTATATATATGTTTCAAAATCAACTTCAGTCATAGCCTTTTACCATTCACTGATGAATGGTGATATCAGTTTAATGTAGCGACCTCTAGTCATAGACTATCGTGAGATGCAGTCAGAAGATGTACAACGTCTGAATCAGTAAGCACGTGACACATTGACTGAAGTCATGCTCTACTACTGCAAATCTTGTGGCACAAAAATATCTTACAGAAAGTAGGACCCTGCTTGCCACTTTTCTTTAGTACACCATAACAAATGATTCTTGACTTATACTTTTATAAATGTGGATTCTAAAAGTGCTCTCCATCTCTTAAAGTCAATCACAACTTGATTAGAATCAGACTCAACAAACCGTCGCTGGTATGACTTGTAAGTTTCTCCAATTACAAGAAAGGTCTTTGCCTGTGTAGGGTAGCAAAAGTCAGCCACGGTAAAATATTTACTATCCTCACTTTCGTCAAAACCAGTAAATAAGTTGTTCAAAGTAACTTTGGGTGCGAGAACGGGGATACGTGGAATTGGGTGATTTGTCGATAAATTAAATTTGAGCTTTGGACATTGAGTCAACATTAATTGCTTCAAAACTGAATAGTCCAATGGTTCAAGAAACTGGGGACGTGAAATATTTTCCACTACCCCAATATTACATCGAAGCTCTTGCAGGTTGGGTCCACAAGCTCTTAGTGTTCGAATTAGAAGCTGCTCTGTAGGAAGTTGTAGAGGTAGCTGCTCTGTAGGAAGTCGTAGAGGTGCGACTTCAACATCACCTTCGCTCATTAGTGGCGTTGGATCAAATTCCAAAACCTCCAAGCGCGAGAAAAAGGGCTTCATAGAATCGAATTGCGCAACATTAAAGTATTGACACCCAAAAGACTGCAATGTGTTTTGATTTTTGTCAAGAACATCCACCAATGTGTTGAAATAAGGTAGATCCACGCTAGTTGACCAGCGGGAGTACCAGCTGTAGGCATTGGTTGGATCAAACATCTTGCCTCGACAAATATAAAAATGGGTCAAATGACGGAAATATAATTTAGCCGATGCTTGAACAATGGCAGGGAAAGCATCGAAAGTCAAGGATCGAACATTTTGGAAACGAAGACACTCTTCCTGTTCATTTCTTGCAGCTCTTAAAAAGGATATGCCACATTTCAAGGCACTTATAGATGATGGAAACCAATCCATCTTTTTTGGTAAAAATGCAACAGTGGATATATCTAAATAGTGCAAGTTGTTTGAAGGATTGATGAAGAAAAACGCAGTTCGAAAAATTGCATTCCCAGGGTGCGCACTCTCAGGGTGGTGCAAGGTGGGATTGAATCGCGTTTGGGAAATCGCCAGGCTTCTGAGTTGAGGACATTCTTTTCCAAGATCAATATCAGAAAATGTAACCAGAGATGCGTATTCAGTTTCCAGCCAGGTTCTTGGAACATTGGTGTCGCTTTCCCTGAGGTATAATTCAGTAATGTAGGGAAGCAACCCATGAGATTTGAGGGCGCCCATATCTCTAAGATAATCAACGTGTAGGCAAAGTTTGATCTGTTTTGAAAACATTCCTAGTGAAGTGCCCAATTCATTATGAGCTTTATTCAAGTCTGGACTGATAATCATATCAATTTCCAACCTCTCAAGACTGACCATGATATCTGGGCGGATTAGACTTAAGGCTTGTCTGTATCTTTCTCGATTCCGTTTGGCTCTTGAAAAATTATTTGAGGGCCAATTTTCTGATAAATATGAATCAATTCTGAGAGACTTGATGAATGTGAAAGATGAAGGTAGAGACATTTGAGTACTGCTCCACATAATCGAGGTCATTAAAGAGTGCACAATAGACGACTTATGAGTAAAAAGATCCAATGATTTGTCTATTTTCCAACAGCAATTGAGTGAATATGGCAAATAATCATTGGCTCCTCCTCGTTCATTTGAAAGAAGCCGATAAGTATATTTGTCTTCATTGATCAAGTAGTACAAAATGCTGACCCGAACGTTCTTCCACAAAATGGGAATGAGCTTCTCTCGAAGACTCTTGCAAGTCGCAGCTAAACTAAGAGCATCTTGCTGAAACCATTGTCCATCATTGTCAAATTCAAACCAATGGCCGGAAAAGTGAACTGGAAACACAAGGTTTTCAAGAATAAGTTCTAAAATTTCCCAAGGTAAGGTAGTTAATATCATGGCTGCTCATTTCCAGTACAAACCAACTTTAATTGTTTTACACATATATATATATATATAGGCCTATATATGTTTCAAATTCAACTTTAGTTATAGCCTCTCACCATTCACTGATGATTGGTGATATCAGTTTAATGTAGCGAACTATAGTCATAGCCTATCGTTATATGCTGTCAGACGTTGTACAAAGAGTCGTGTCAACAATTCTCCCGATGCCGATAGTGATGTCAATGTGATTCGACATATTTGCAACATTTAACCGAGCGTTGCTGAGTGGTTTTGTTATTGAAGCACTATGATGCTGCAAAAACTTCGACACTCAGGATCGAAACCATCAAAGCCACATGATTTTTCAAGAAAGCTCTCTTTCCTGTAGGCCTAGCTGAAGGGATCATATCTTCTGTGAGCCTTTGTAATATATCAAACTAATATGTCACAAAAGGCGGAAGAGATTTAAGACTAAAGATCTTGTTTAGGTGTTGGTCTCGGAAACGGTATCCATTATTTCCAAGGACCAAGAGAAAAACACAGTTTCAGCTACATAGAACTTCCTACAGCAAAGTCCTTGACATAGCTCCCTGATATCGCGATAGTGTAAATACTCAAAACAAATTTAACTGGTAGGCACATACGATATCCCTGGGGATGCATTTGAAATTAAATTAAAATAAAGAATCATATTTCTGAGCTTAGGACGTTCTGCTTCAAGGAGCTTCAAACGAGCGCAAGCATTCTGAATGCTGCAAAGCCGACAATACAGTGATGTAATGCAAGATACTCGCGAAAGGTTAATTATAATAAACTATACGCATCTAAATGCATGCTTGACGGAAGTTTGTGATTTTTGCTGTTATGGTTCTGATAAAACGTCGCTTGCATTCTCAACCAGACGCATCATATACTAATTGCATTGCACTTTGCTGAGATTTGACTATCGTTTAAGGTCGAGTTGAAAACTACTGTGAACACATTTCCACTCCAATAAATCTAAAAGGAATATTCATAGAGTGATCACTATGCTCACACCGCAAATCTTCTGGTAGCTTGAATAAGTGAATAAATGCATTAAATTGAAATTGATTTTTACCTGGAAAACTTCATGCGTTATAAATAGCCTTATAATTTAGGGTAAAAAAAAGTTCTGAATAATTGTGTAAAACAGGTTTATTGACAGAGCCAACCAAAAAGTTGTTGAGCTCGCGCAAGTGACCATTGGCTTAAAGTGAATGTTTCGTTTTGAAACAGTGAGAGTGAAAGTATATAGTTTATATAGTGTGATTTGATCCGCAAAACATAACGGACGGCTCGATCGATGTTGGCATCAATGTTTTTTGAGACATGAGGTGAATCAGAAGCTCAGATATATAGGCCTATTAAAAGGACTAACAAAAAAATCTTGAAAACCAAGTCTATCTATAAAGATACAAAAAAGTGATTGATCAACACAGTCTCACGTTGCGATCTACCCAAGCTTTCAACTGAGCACAGTTTCATTTGCTCTCTATGCCACGAGCTCTAGATGTAAATTACTTTTAGAATATCATACATGATTAACGAAGCAAGATTTCAATTGCTGAGAAGTATTGACAGGATAATCATTTTGTAATTTCTGAACACACATTATAAAAGCAAGGTTTAACCCTACGAAATCTTTAGATAAATAGGTCCTACTTTTTCTAATGATTTCTAGTCGGCCTTCCTAACACGCTGTTTTACTCAGAATAGTTTTAATATTTGCACAATCAGCCCGATTATTCATAAGACACGGCAGGCGTGCGGGTAGAGATTTAGATTTTTAATAACACCAAACAGTATGGTAACTACTTTAGGAAATGGTTTACAATGCATTAAAGAAAAGACTCTTCGTGGAACATGGCCACGAAGGAAAAGGTCCCAATTGCACTCAAGGTATTGTAAAGACCAAGGCAGTAAAATGGTTGGAAAAGTCCCATGCTGGAGATTTGAAATGTATTCTTTCTACGGTCTTGCTGGCTTAAACGAAGACAATTCAAGTCATTGGCTACTAGCAATCACATATTTCATTTACACACAAAACCTATTCTCTTGAAAATGAGATGAGAATAGTGCAACAAGTTAAACCAACAATTTTTGTTTGTTTGAAGTAAAATTGCATGAAGAAGCCATTTAGAAATTTGTGGAGCTTGCCCTAATATTAAGGTACAAAGTACTGTTAATTAAGGTTTGGTTCCTGAAATCCTGGACCACCAGATAAGGTTTATGCCTATGTTGAAAAAATAGTATGTAAACTTCTCATGAAAGTGTTCCTGAAATACCTTAAATCTTCGCTTTCTTCAGTCGAGCGTGCGTCTTAAACTGGACAAGGCTGTCTTGCTTTTAACTATTCCGTTAGAACTCTAAGACCAATATCTGTCAAACAGTTTTCAAGCGCCTTATGGCTCTATTTATCTACATGAAAATTAAACATGGATAGCCCGCAGAGTTACAGCTGCTGTTTAGAAATTTTATTTTCAAGTGTTCAAAACTTACTGGGTCTCATAATTGCACCAAATTCATAACTAACAGTGGATTTTGACTGTTTCCTTCTTGAACTTCTTACCAAGAACGACTTTAGTTTGAATACATAAATAGAAAGAATTCTACCTAAAGCTAGGCTTTGATGCTTTTGTAAATTTTTTCTCCATATTCTTTATACGCTTCTGATTTAATTGTCTCTCTTCCTACTATCAGACATTGAAATCTAAGAAGCATTCTCTTCATACCGTTTGCTTCCTTGATTCGAGCTAGAATCTCTTTTCATAAACCATGAAAATTATTGTCGCTTTACTCTTTTCTAGAGTTTTATGCGAAGCATGGATAGCGGATGGCCAAGAGTTCCCGGCCGTTTTGCCTGCAGATTCCATGCCTGGAGAGGCTACTGTTAGTGGTAATACAACGGTTCCTCTAAAGGGGTCCAGTTCGCGTCTTTCTACAGCGAGTGCCAAAAATCTTTTGATGTCCCCAGATCAGTCTACATTAGAAAGTACAGAATCAATTACATCTGTTGTTGATTCTACTGATGCTTCTCATAGTTTGAGTGCTGCCGGTTTCAGCACTAAACTTAGAGGTCCCAACTACTATGGAGCTGAGTCTTTTCTTCAACTCTCTAGTGACTCTTCTCCCATTACGGATTCTTCGACAAGTTCAAGTGATTCAACGAAAACAAGAGGCGGTTTCTTTTACTGGGACAGTGAAGCGACTTCGATAAGTAAAAGTGGTATCTCGTCTATCTCAAAAATATCTACAGGTAGTTCAACAGCCCTAACATCAAAAAACGAGACGTTGTCCTCAGTATCAACTACAGTTAGTAGTCAACTATCTAGTGAAACCTCAACCGACTCTTTTTTCTTGAGTACAAGTAGTCCTACTGGATATGGCTACAGCAGAACAAGTAAATATAGTTATGGGAAGCCTGGTAAGTTCATTGAAACGGATTTTTCTGCAGTTGCTAACTATCTAGAAGGTGCGACCGGATCTGTTTCTTCAATCGATTCATTGTCAGCGGAAGAGGGATATGAGACGGAGCTGGCTCCGAACTTCTTCCCTGGAATACCATATAAGGTCAAATCTAAGACTGCTCTTAATAACACAAGTTCTGAAAGCACCTCAGTTTCAACCATCGGGACTGGTATGAACACCAATGTCTTTAGTTCCAGTACCAACAGATCTCTCTGTACTTCTTGCGCTTCCAGCAAGTCTTCTGATTTTGATAATTTGAATGGCTTCAATTCAACCTCCACTGCACTAGGTGCAGAGACAAGTCTGACTAGTGCGAGCGGGACAATTTCGACGACAAGTTCTTATCTGCCATCTGATACTTGGCCAATGACGAGAAACAGTTCAACTAGTGTTGTTTCAAGCACATCCTCATTCATTCTAAATTCGACCAGACTTGAGTCTAGCATTGTTTCTACCGTTCGAACAAACAGCACAACTATGTTTTTGTCTCCAACTCAACCTGGGAATATCACTACCATGACTGAGCCTTTGAGGAACAGTACTACGATCGCTCTGACTCCAACTCAACCTGGAAACGTCACTTCTATGAGTGAACCGTTTAGAAACAGTACCAGTATGATACTGACTTCCAGCTCAGCTATCAACACTACAACTATAACTGGGTCGGCTTTTAGTAACAGTACAAGCATGGGATTGACTTCGAGTTACGCTATGAATTCGACAACTATGACCGTGGCACCATTCAGTAATAGCACAACTATGGTTTTGACTTCTAGCTCGGCTATGAATGGCACGACTATGACTGAGGCTCCGTTCAATAACAGTACAACTATGGTCATAACATCAACTCCAGCTTGGAACACAACCACTCTTACCGAGCCACCTTTTGGTAATTCTACAACCTCAGTATTGACTTCCACTCCAGCTGGAAACTCTACTACTGTAACTGAGCCTCCTTTCGGAAACAGTACAAGCATGTTGCCTACTTTGAGTCCAGGTGGAAATACTACTGTGACTGAACCGCCATTCAGAAACAGCACAAGCTTGATCTTAACCTCAAGTTTTGGCGGAAATACCACTACTATGTCAGAGCCCCCTTTCACAAACAGTACAACCATGACATTGACCTCAAGTCCCGCTAGAAACACAACCACCATGACTGAACCGCCGGTCAGAAATACCACAACTATGACTGAGCCACCGTTCTGGAATACGACTACCATGACTGAGCCACTGTTCAGAAATACTACTACTGTGACTGAGCCGCCGTTTAGAAATAGTACCAGTATGACCTTGACTCCAATTCCAGGTAGAAACACTACGACAGTGATCCAACCACCGTTCGGGAATACTACTATAGTAACGGAACCTCCATTTAGGAATACCACTGCTATGCCTGAACCGCCGTCTAGAAATACTACTACTGTGACCGAGCCACTGTTTAGAAACACCACCACTGTGACCGAGCCGCCTTTTAGAAATAGTACCAGTATGACTTTGACTCCAAGTCCGGGTAGAAACACTACCATAGTGACTGAGCCGCCATTCAGGAATACTACAACTATGACTGAGCCGCCCTTCAGAAATACTACCACTATGACTGAGCCCCCTTTCAGAAATACTACCACTATGACTGAGCCCCCTTTCAGAAACACCACCACTGTGACTGAGCCGCCTTTCAGAAATAGTACCAGTATGACTTTGACTCCAAGTCCGGGTAGAAACACTACCACAGTGACTGACCCGCCGTTCGGGAATACTACCACTGAGCCACCCTTCAGAAACACCACAACTCTCACCGAGCCACCGTTTAGAAACAGTACTAGTACTAGCGTGACTTTGACTTCAAGCCCAGCAAGAACCACAACTGCCGTGACCGAGCCGCCGTTCCGTAAATCTACAACCATTGTATTGACTTCAACTCCTGCCAGAAACTCTACTATTGTGACTGAGCCCCCGTATAGGAACAGCACAAGCATGATTATGACTTCAACTCCTGCAAGGAACACTACTACTGTGACTGGACCGTTTGCAAACAGTACTCAAATACCTTCCAATACTGATGACCTTGCTCTTGTGTCACCTAGCATCACCCCAAGCCCGACCACAGCTACTTTTAAATCTGGTGGTTCAGTCATCCCAGACACAACTTCTTGCTGGAGTACTATTATCACGCCTACCAAGTCTATCATTGTTGAGACCTATACATCTACCCGCAAAGGAACAACGATTACTGAGACCATAGTTTGTCCAAGTTGTGAGATAATCACATTAACCCCACGGCCAACTACTATTATGGCGAATGAGACTGTGATTACGCGAAAGCAAGGTACTACGTTCACTATTACTTTGGAATGTCCAACATGCCCTCCAATAGTTATATTTCCTACAACTACTGTCAGCATTTTTAAGACATCTATTACAACTCAGGGAACATTCACCTTCACTGGCTCATATCCTTGCCCCGATTGCATTGCTACAACAGTTACTCTTCCTCCTATCACCAAAATTTCCTCGAGAGTTACCACAGAGACCAAGACATATACTGTAATGCCTCCAGGGGAGACGATATCTTGTGAGACACCTCCTGTTGATACTATTAAAACTTCTAAAGGTGTTCCTGGAGGTAGCATTTACACAGAGACCACCACTCGTACCATTGTGTCCCCAGGTGAGTCGTACCCAGGAGAGTCATTCCCAGGCGAGACGGTCCCAGGCGAGACGATCTCAGGTGAGACGATTCCAGGCAAGACGATTCCAGGCTGGACGTTATCTTCGACGGGTGCTCCAGGACATGGTCCATACACCGAGACTAGCACTCGTACCATTGCCAGTCCGGGCGAGTCGTATCCCGGTGAGTCATTCCCAGGAGAAACAGTTCCAGGCGAGACAATTCCAGGAAAGACAGTTCCAGGAAAGACAATTCCAGGCTGGACGTTATCTTCGACAGGTGTTCCAGGAGGAGGTACCTACACTGAGACTAGCACTCGCACTATTGTCACTCCGGGTGAATCATACCCTGGTGAGTCATTTCCAGGCGAGACGATTCCAGGCAAGACGATTCCAGGCAAGACGATTCCAGGCTGGACGTTATCTTCGGAGGGTGCTCCAGGACATGGTCCATACACCGAGACTAGAACTCGTACCATTGCCAGTCCGAGCGAGTCGTATCCCGGTGAGTCATTCCCAGGAGAAACAGTTCCAGGCGAGACAATTCCAGGAAAGACAGTTCCAGGAAAGACAATTCCAGGCTGGACGTTATCTTCGACGGGTGTTCCAGGAGGAGGTACCTACACTGAGACTAGCACTCGCACTATTGTCACTCCGGGTGAATCATACCCTGGTGAGTCATTTCCAGGCGAGACGATCCCAGGCGAGACGATTCCAGGCAAGACGATTCCAGGCAAGACGATTCCAGGCTGGACGTTATCTTCGACGGGTGCTCCAGGACATGGTCCATACACCGAGACTAGCACTCGTACCATTGTCACTCCAGGAGAATCTTATCCAGTCGAGTCGTATCCAGGCGAAACAATCCCAGGCAATACTATGTCAGACAAGGCAATCTCAGGGAAGTTGATTCCAGGCTGGACCTTATCGTGTGAGACGCCACCTTGCGATACAATCAGTCCTTCAAAGGGTGTTCCAGGAGGGGGTATCTATACCGAGACCAATACTCGGACAATTGTGATTCCTGGTGAAACAATTTCTTGCGAGACTCCTCCCTGTGATACCATTCCAACTTCAATGGGTGTTCCAGGAGGTGAGACCAACACTCGTACCATTGTGATTCCTGGAGTTACGATATCATGTGAGACGCCTCCCTGCAATACTATCAAGACTTCAGAGGGTGTTCTAGAAGGCAGCGTTCACACTAAAACCAACACTCATACCATTGTGATTCCTGGTGGAACTATATCTTGCGATACACCTCCTTGTAATACTCTCAGAACTTCAGAGCGTGGCCAAGGTGGTGATATTCACACCAAGACCAATACTCACACTATTGTTATACCAGGTGAGACTATATCTTGTGAGTCCCCTCCTTGCTATACCATCACTTCTAAGGGAGTCCCAGGAGCTGGCGGCTATACTGAGACCAACACTCATACTATTGTCATTCCAGGAGAGACTTTGTCTTGTGAAACACCTCCATGCGAAACTATCAAGACTTCTAAGGGTATTGTAGGAGGCGACGTTTATACCAAGACCAACACTCATACAGTCGTGATTCCAGGCGAGACGCTATCTTGTGAAACTCCTCCTTGTGATACGATTAGAACTTCCAAGGGTGTTCCAGGAGGTGAAATTTATACCAAGACCAACACTCATACAGTCATGATCCCAGGCGAGACTATTCCCTGTGAGACACCCCCTTGTGAAATCATTACATCTTCAAGAATTGGTCCTTTTGAGACTCCTTGGATCCCTGAGAGTATTATCTCTCCCTCTCAAGGTGGTTACACCACAAAGACGATTTCTTATACCATAGGGCCTTCAGGTGAGACCATTCCTTGTGAGACGCTACCTGAAAGTGTCCCTCCCCAGACCGTTCCTCCCCAGGTTGTTCCTCCCCAAACAGTTCCTCCTCAAAGCCTGCCATCCCAGGTTGTTCCACCTCAGTCTGTACCACCGCAGTTTGTTCCATCTGAGTCTGTTCAATCTCAGGTCGTCCCACCTCAGAGTGTTCCCCCTCAGATTGTCCCCCCTCAAGTTGTTCCTCCTCAGAGCATGCCATTCCAGGTTGTCCCACCTGAGAGTGTGCCACCTCAAGTTGTTCCTCCTCAGTCTGTTCCATCTCAAGTTGTTCCACCTCAGTCTGTTCCACCCCAAGGTGTTCCACCTCAAACTGTCCCTCCTCAGATTGTTCCACCTGAAAGTACTATGCCACCTATCGAGACTATTCCCTGTGAGACACCCCCTTGTGAAATCATTACATCATCAAGAGTTGTTCCTTTCCAGACTCCTCAGCTGCCTGAGAGTGTTGTCTCTCCATCTCAAGGTGGCCACACCACAGAAACAATATCTTATACCATAGGGCCTTCAGGTGAGACCATTCCTTGTGAGACGCTACCTGATAGTGTCCCTCCACAGACCGTTCCTCCCCAGGTTATTCCTCCCCAAACCATTCCTCCTCAGAGAGTGTCATCCCCGGTTGTTCCTCATCAGAGTCTCCCATCTGAGGTTGCTCCTCCTCAGAGTGTTCCTTCTGAGATCACTCCTCCTCAGAGTGTTCCTTCTGAGATCACACCTCCTCAGATTATTCCTTCTGAGGTCACACCTCCTCAGATTATTCCTTCTGATATCACTCCTCCTCAGATTATTCCTTCTGAAAGCGTACCTTCTGAGGTTGCTCCTCCTCAGTCTGTTCCTTCTGAGATCACACCTCCTCAGAGTGTTCCTTCTGAGATCACTCCTCCTCAGAGTGTTCCTTCTGAGATCACACCTCCTCAGAGTGTTCCTTCTGAGATCACACCTCCTCAGAGTGTTCCTTCTGAGATCACTCCTCCTCAGAGTGTTCCTTCTGAGATCACTCCTCCTCAGAGTGTTCCTTCTGAGATCACTCCTCCTCAGAGTGTTCCTTCTGAGATCACTCCTCCTCAGATTATTCCTTCTGAGATCACTCCTCCTCAGAGTGTTCCTTCTGAGATCACACCTCCTCAGATTATTCCTTCTGAGATCACTCCTCCTCAGATTATTCCTTCTGAGATCACTCCTCCTCAGATTATTCCGTCTGAGGTCACACCTCCTCAGAGTGTTCCATCTGAGATCACTCCTCCTCAGATTATTCCTTCTGACATCACTCCTCCTAAGATTATTCCATCTGAGATTATTCCTTCTGAAAGCGTACCTTCTGAGGCTGCTCCTCCCAAGAGTGTTCCATCTGAGATCACTCCTCCACAGATCATTCCTTCTGGAATGACACCTCCTCAGAGTGTTCCATCTGAAATCACACCTCCTCAGAGTGTTCCATCTGAAATCACACCTCCTCAGAGTGTTCCATCTGAAATCACACCTCCTCAGAGTGTTCCTTCTGAGATCACACCTCCTCAGATTATTCCTTCTGAGGCTGCTCCTCCCAAGAGTGCTCCTACCAAGAGTGTTCCTCCTGAGACTCTTCCTTCTCAAAGTGTTCCTCCTGAGACTATTCCTTCTCAAAGCGTTCCTTCTGAGATCACTCCTCCTAAGAGTGTTCCACCTGAGATTGTTCCCTCTCAAAGCGTTCCTTCTGAGATCACTTCTCCCAAGAGTGTTCCATCTGAGATTGTTCCCTCTCAAAGTGTTCCATCTGAGGTAACACCTCCTCAGGTTATTCCTTCTGAGGTTAGTCCTCCTCAGAGTGTTCCCTCTGAAATTACACCTCCGCAGATTATTCCTTCTGAAGTTAGTCCTCCTCAGAGTGTTCCTTCTGAAGTTAGTCCTCCTCAGAGTGTTCCTTCTGAGGTTAGTCCTCCTCAGAGTGTTCCTTCTCAGATTACACCTCCTCAGACTGTTCCTCCCGAGAGTTTCTCTTCTGAGATTCCACCTGAAAGTGCTCCTTCCAAAAATGCTCCTCCAATGACTACCCCTCCTGAAACGACTCTTTGCGAGACACCTCCTTGTGAGACTCCCGCTTCTTCAGAGGTTGTTACTTCCAAAACTGTTCCTTCTGAAGTTCTTCCTTCTGAGACCACTTCTTGTGAAACTTCTGTTCTTTCTGAGACCACTCCTTGTGACACTTTTGTTTCTTCGGAGATTATTCCTTTACAGACTGCTCCTCCACAAAGCGCTTCTCCTGATACTACCCCTTGTGAAACTCTTACTCCTCCCGAGACTGCTCCTCCTGAAATTGTACCCTCTGAATCGGTACCTCCTGAGGTTGTACCCCCTCAAACCGTTCCTCCTCAGTCTGCTCCTCCCAAGCCTGCCTCTCCCATTATCACTGTTATACCCAAGACTGCTCCTCCCATATCTATTCCCTTTCCGAAGACGAGCATTCCTCCAGAGACAGTACTACCTGAGATCACAGCAACTCCTGAGAGCGAAATGCCACCTGAAACCGCAATTCCTCCTGAGAGCGAAATGCCGCCGGAGAGCGAAATGCCGCCTGAAACCGCAATTCCACCTGAGAGCGAAGTGCCGCCTGAGAGCGAAATGCCGCCTGAGAGCGAAATTCCTCCCGAGAGCGAAGTTCCTCCTGTGAGCGAAATTCCACCTGAAAGTGATATGCCACCTGAGACGGAAATGCCACCTGAAAGTGAAGTCCCTTCAGTGAGTGTTGCTTTCTATAAGACACAACCTTCTCAGAACATTACACCTCCTGCAACTTCACCTCCTAAGAGTAAACTTTTTCCTACAACTGCAATTCCACCTGAGAGTGCTGTTCCACCTGAAAGTGAAATGCCACCTGAGAGTGCAGCTCCCCCTGAGAGTGCAGCTCCTCCTAAAACTGATGTTCCACCCGAGAGTGAAATTCCACCTGAGAGTGAAATGCCACCTGAGAGTGAAATGCCACCTGAGAGTGAAATTCCACCTGAGAGTGCTGTTCCACCTGAAAGTGCTGTTCCACCTGAGAGTTATATGCCACCTGAGAGTGAAATTCCACCTGAGAGTGATGCTCCACCTGAGAGTGCTGTTCCACCTGAAAGTGCTGTTCCCCCTGAGAGTTATATGCCACCTGAGAGTGAAATTCCACCTGAGAGTGATGCTCCACCTCAGAGAACTATGCCTCCTGGACCTGCTCCTTCTGGACCTGTTCCAAGGCCGACAGTCTCATATCCTGCTGAGCCAGGTGTTCCTCCCAAATATGCTCCTCCTGAAAGTCCACCACCCGGGAATATTCCTCCAGAGAGCGGTGCACCTCCAGAATATCCTCCAGAGGGTGTTCCACCTGAGGGCATTCCTCCTGAAACGGGCTTCACTCCTGAATATGTTGATGCAACACCAACTTCTATTCCTGTCTACCCTACAAGTCTCCGGCCATCTGTGGTAGTTCTTCCCAGCACAAAGCCCCCGGGTCTTACTCCACCAGTCCAAGGTGCTGCCTCTCATGTAGTGATAGGAAGCTCTGCTCTTGCTACTTGGATATTTGTTCTTCTTCTCAGTGTCTAAGAGCTCTTAATCTTTTATTTCGTTGCACAAAAATACGGATAAGGCTTGACTTATTAACATTTTGTTTTTTCTTGTTTTTCAACTGCTTTTCAGTCGAATTTTTAATTATTATTTTCTGCTAGTAATAGATTTGTTTTATTTTGTATCTTTCTCATGGGATGAGTTGAAGACTTCTGAATGAAACTGCAGTAGATTGGTTTGAATTTAGGCACAAAATCTTTGTATAAACCAAATTACTATTATCAAAGACCGTTAAGATAAACTGGTCACGGTTATAAAGTAACATTATAAATAAAGAGCATGGCTTTGAGAGCTGATTATTATTTGAACTATCCAAGCCCATGATTTTGATCTCTCTCTCTTGGACTGACTCGAGTTTGTGATGCGCAGCCCTAACCCTGCTGAGCCTTGGAAGGTTGGTAAACACCGCTGACACATAGTTGAACCCCAAACATCAAATTAATATCCTAAGGGCAAAATTCAAAATCTCCAAGATCATCAGCTCCTTGCCACTAGCAAATTACAATGACCTCTCCATACATCTTGCCAGTGCGAAGAATTCTGACACAGAATGATCTGGAAACCTTCACGAACAGCCCGACTCACGAGCTGATTATAGGCTTTGTCGAATCTCTGAATGAATCTGTTAAGGGTCTCACCAATGATGCAGAAGTAGAATCTGATGAGGTAGGTTATCCCCTTTGATCTGTGTGAACTGTATCTAACGTTTAAAGACAATTGCATCACTACTGAAGGTTATTGATAGTGTGGATGAGCTGGTTGCAAAGCATCCTGCCGCAGACCTGGTGTCTTCGCGGTTCGGAAAACCAGAGTTTAGAGAGTTTTACGATGATCTGGCCAACAGTTTAACACAGATCCTCAAGTCAAGCTGCATTTCTAATCTTGATGATGATGCTATTGTCGAGCTCGGTGCATATTTATTAGATTCCTGGGGTAATAGGACACGTATCGACTACGGGTCTGGCCATGAGCTCAACTTTTTGTCGTTTCTGTTGTGTTTGGACCAGCTCAAGATAATTACCGCCAAGGTGTACCCTGCGGTAGTGCTAAAAGTGTTTTTGAAGTACCTCGACGTGATGCGAAGGATCCAGACAATGTACTGGCTGGAACCAGCTGGATCCCATGGCGTTTGGGGCCTTGACGACTATCATTTCTTGCCCTTCATGTTTGGCTCGGCCCAACTCTCGACCCATAAGCATTTACGACCTATTTCGATCCATGATCCTGACATTCTGGAAATGTATGCTCCGAAATACATGTACCTGGCGTGCATTAAATTTATCAACTCAGTCAAAACCGCTTCCCTACGTTGGCATTCACCCATGTTGGACGACATTTCGGGTGTCAAAAAATGGTCCAAGGTCAATGAAGGTATGATTAAAATGTATAAAGCAGAAGTGCTTGGAAAGCTGCCTATCATGCAGCACTACATGTTTGGCTCGCTCATTCCTGCGCCAGAAGGTATTTCACCTCCGCCAGAGCCAGGCACCGAAGCTCCTCATGTTCATAACCACTGGGCAGACTGTTGCGGTATCAAAGTTCCCAGCGCCATTGCTGCCAACCAAATGGAGCACCAACACCAAGGGCTACGCCAAGTTCCAGGCATGATTCCTTTTGATTAAGCTAATGATATTATTGGGGGGAAAATAAATAGTGTTGTGTATATATAGAATACAAGGTTTACCAAGCAAACCGCAATTGAGCCGCCGTAAATACTGGAGGCTTCCACTGGAGCTTCTGAGGATCGATTTTGTTTCGCTTACGCTTCTTTTGCTTTTCGTACTTTTCGACCATGACCTCTGTCAAACAAATGATATGTTGGCCCTTGTAGTACTTGAGCATGTTGAGGGTTTGTAGCGTATGCAAGATATCAGTCGTAGTCATGGACGTTGTAGTTGATATGTCTTCGATGGTGGTTTCTGCTTTCTGACTTTCAATGAGAAGTTCCACAATTGTATCTGCCCAGTAAGCACGGTAACTCAGCAAACCCAAATCAGAAAGCGGCTTTTCTGGTGAACCCAACTTGCCTTCCTTCTTTGAAAGGTTATATGAAAAGTCAATCAATACTCGTCCGTAACCGTGTCGTTGATATTGAGGTAACGTCAAAATACAGGCCACATTATAGGCTTCCGCAGATTCCTTTTCTTTGGAAAAATAACCTACCAAATGATGACCCATCTCATCTCTGCGAGTCATGCAGTAAAACAGGAACGGATCCACGTCGTAGTATAGTGTTTTATGGTCGAGGAACAGCTTAGATAGCAAACACAGATTTCTACACCACGTTCGTTGTTTGCGCCCATCGATTTCAAAGAAAGACACATGATCGTCCCTGTAAATTTCATTTCCAGGCGGGTGTCGCAAGGTGCTTTTCATGCGGAATCGCTCGAATTGTTTTCGAGACCCAAAGTACGATAGCGTAAACTCGCAAATGTAGATGACATCTTCTTCTGTAAGTTCGACAGGATACGGCGAAAAGTACCATGGCTCGACTTCGTGAGCACCCATGATAATGCGTTGAATATTCTTAACTCGACTAACTTCGTGTGACGACTGAGTCATGGATCCGGATGTTCGCAGTTTCTCGATTTCTTCACCACGGTCGTAATTCTCATTTGCTGCTCCATTCACATTCAAGTTATCCAGATCCATCACGTCTTTATTGTCCTCTGTTTCTTCCGGAGTATTGGCGCCTGTCGTAACTGCAGATGATCCTCCCTTCTTCAAAGCAGCTCCTCTGCCACGCTTGCTGACCTGGCCGTTATTTTTCGAGACCTTTGAGACCTGGGCTTTGGTAGCCGTACCCGTTGCTTTCTTTGGCTTGTCTGGTTTCGGCCATTCGACTGGTAACGTCAAGTCTAGCCTACTCTCGTTCACATACTCATCTAAACGCTAATAAAAGGTATTAGCACGCGACTTCAACACACAAAAGTAAAACTTACCTTGTTGAACTCTTGATAATGTACATAAAACTCAAGCGCGCCTTTCCGCATTCGCGTTCCCAGAATCTCTGCTAGACGCTTTTCGCCATCCTTCTCGACAAAACATTTACAGCCGACGCGAATCAAACTGGGCGTCAGAGTCGTGGAAATGTTTATCGGCGTGCCTGGTCCTGACGGAGCTGCCGATGACGGGGCCTCGCTTTCGAGTTTGAGCGGCGTCTCTGGTTTCATAGTGATCTGGTGTTGTGTGTAGATTACGATGTTGGAAGGAAAAGTCTCAGTCGCCATCAACAACAAGAAATTATCACAGCCCTTACCCTGACATCACCAAATCCTAGAGGAGCTTCAATAGCTATGACGGAACTTGCACAGAATATGACCAGAAGAATTTCAAAGAGTAGTTAATTACAATTAGATACGCCGAATCGTGATGAAGTGGATTGTTGCTTAAAGCTTTATTTCCAGCTTTCAAACTTGCAAGGGGAGTGGAATTCCTACACAGTGCCAACTTAAACAGCGCTTAGCTTAGATCTTTGTAAATACATAATAAGAAAGCCCTCGTCCCCATTCAATTGATTGATTCAAACATTGCTCCAAACTATCAGAGATCTCAATCACTCTTATAGCTTTAGTACTTGTGTTCAGCCAGGTTTAAAGTCTACGGGCGTTAAGTTCAAATGTTTCAGTCCAACCTCTACAGGTAAGCGTACATTTCAGACCAATGCCCTTGAATCCTCCTCCACCTTTTCACGTTTTTCGTTTGCCACTCCACATCACCAACCAACCAAACTATCGAGGATCAACCATGTCTGGACTATTGAGGAACCCAATTACAGGTAAGAACTAGTCATTGAGTCTCATTGAGCTGTCTCTAACGTCTTTTTACAGGGTTTGTGCTCCCTGCTGCTATTCTGTACGCTGCACAGAACTCCATTTACGATGTCAAGGGCGGGTCCCGCGCAGTTATTTTCGACCGTCTTAGCGGTGTCCAGCAGGAGGTTGTCGGTGAAGGCACTCACTTCCTGATTCCCTGGCTACAGAGGGCTGTCTTGTTTGATGTCCGAACCAAACCCCGCAACATTACGACCAACACCGGTTCCAAGGATCTGCAGATGGTGTCATTGACCCTTCGTGTCCTGCACCGTCCTGAGATCCCCCAATTGCCTCGCATCTACCAGGCTCTTGGTCTAGACTATGACGAGCGTGTCTTGCCTTCCATTGGTAACGAAGTGTTGAAGAGCATTGTAGCTCAGTTCGATGCTTCTGAGCTCATTACCCAGAGAGAGCTTGTCTCAGCTCGTATCCGGGAGGACCTGCGCAAGCGCGCTGCTGAGTTTAACATTGAGCTTGAGGATGTCTCAATTACTCACTTGGCTTTCGGCAAGGAGTTCACCAAGGCCGTTGAGCAGAAGCAGATTGCTCAGCAGGATGCTGAACGTGCTCGATTCACTGTCGAGAAGGCTGAGCAGGAGCGTCAGGCCTCCGTCATCCGTGCTGAGGGTGAAGCCGAGGCTGCCGAGACCATTTCCAAGGCTCTTGAGAAGGCCGGTGATGGTCTGCTGATGATTCGTCGTATCGAGGCTTCCAAGGATATTGCTGGTATTCTGGCCAACTCACCGAACGTTACTTACCTGCCTAGCCAGTCATCTGCTAATGGAGGTCAGGCTGGAACTTCCAACAGCCTGTTGCTGAATCTGGGCCGATAATTTGCAATGAAATTCTGTATATAGTTAAAAGTATCAATACCTACAAATGATAAATTTTGAGGAGCACATCTCAAGGCAAACCGAATTGTCTCAACATCGTAGCAAATGTCAATATCTACTGAGACAGTATCCTACTCAGACTCGCAGTGATCATGAAGGCATTTATTGATTTTTTTTAGAGCGTATTCTCCAAATGTGAAAATCAATAATCATGATTTACATTCGGGGTTCTAGTACTTGTTTGAAAAGCAAAGGTATTAACAGTTGAGCAATATTCAAGTGTCATTAGATACTAAAATGTCTGCAAGGAATGTTCAAATAGACATTAGATTATTGAGAGTTCACAAACTTTTCGCCGTAACTTTTGAACATCTATTATCAGAAAGCTGGTAATTTCGTCTGTATTGAAACCGCCCATTTCTATGCCATGTGCCAAATCTAAGTCAGAGCGAAGAGGTACATTGAAACAAAAATCAGTGGCATTAAATTCATTTTCGCAAAATCCGGATATCACATTATTGGGTGTTGCGGAGGTGGGTTTTATAGACCAATTGCGCTGCTTGACTAGAATGAATCGTAACTTGCGGTTGCTTAACGCAAATTGCTTCAATTCTTGATATTTAGCAACTGGATGCAAGGGTATCTGGGATGTGATCTCAATAGTTTTACACAAAGGGAATATCTTGAAGAGAGTATGAAGTATGTTTAATTCATGATTAAGGCGGTGTTGACAGGTGAATAGGTCAAGTGTTAAACCACTCGGAAATGACAGTTTGTCCTGTTCTTTATCCCAAAGAATTGGATCAAACCGATACAAGGATAAATGCTTCAATCCTCGGTTGGATTGCAAAAGATTCACACTTGCGTTGATGGCCGTCAAAAGATGCAACTCCAGAATCAATCAGTTTCAAACCTCCAATATCGCTGCAGGTGAACTGTTCAAGATTAGTGACAGACACCTGGATTATGTCAAAGTTCTGGACATGTAGACTTCCGATTAGGACATATAGTTTTTTCCCTTAGGAAACAATAATTTCTCACGAATTATGGATATAAACACTTGGTATTCGCAGTGGACCTGTGTCACACTTTGGCCAATGTTGATGGAGTTGGTTGGGATGAGCCATGAAAAAACGCACTAGATCCAAAATTTTGAGGGTAGGCTTGTACTTTACAATCTGGTCAATATATTTCGGAGTGCCGAATATGCCATCCACCGAGAGTTCTGAAAGATTCAGTATTTGTTTTATAATGTCAATAGAACGCAATTCTGGAGTCAAATCTGAAGGGATTGACTCTAAAACAGTCGTAGCTAGAGTACTTGGCGGGTGAGTAATAAGTGAGAGTGAAGTAATCAGAGCGATAGCAGGTTTTGCGAGCGAGCTAGATAATTTATCAAGGCAATGATAGTCAGTTTTCAGTGCAATTGATAATCGCTGAGTATAGTAGGTTGTGCTTATTAAAGACGCTTCAACATCCAAGGAATCACAAAAACTGATATCAGCCACAAGCAATTCCAAGTTAGGCATATATTCTGGAGTCGCCAACATGAGTGGATTGATTTTAGCATTTGACTGGTCTGATAATCTGAAGCAAGGTATGCCTATATTGTCAAGGATATAATAATTTCTGACAAAAATCAGGGAGCTGGAGTATAAATCATTGGTATCTTTCACTAGAATTTCATTTTTAATACTTTGAAGCAAAGCAAAGCCAAGGCTTATAAATGATGGCTGCTTCCTAGGCTTCTTCAAACCCAGGTTACCCCAAAGGTAGGTCATCGTCAAGTTGTAGTACCGCTTGGATACAAGAAGCAATGGAAAAAAGATCTGGCTTTGATTTCTCGCAAACTTCCTCTAGGCTGTGGGTATCTGTCCATGTTCACACCCAGTTGATGATATTTATGCTCACTTAGCATGCGCCGCCTCGGGTCTTTGATTCCAGCGTCTTGTTCGGAGGGATATTATCCAAAGACATTGCTGGTTTGGTTGAAAGAAGAAGAAATCACCTGAAAGTGAGAGGACTTAAAATATACTGGTGATGACAAAAAATTTACTCCTTTCAACTCAGTTATTAAAGAGTTTGATTGTTGTTCTCTGAACTACACCAGCTCAAGTGTGAGTTTTTCAATTTTTGAGTTTTTCCGATGACTTACACCTTAATTAATAGGTTAATATAAGATAAAAAAAGTTCGATCTGAGCTTGGTCTAAAGCTTAAGGCTCTCTCACTAGATCCACACGATAGTCGGATTCCATGCTAAACAAACAAAACGCAAAACATCAACTTTTCGGCGGCTCCCCCCACGAAAGGTACAAGGAGGGATCTCAAGAGGTTAGGAAAGTATGTGAAACGAAAGGAGACACAGTTTTTAAGAAAATTCTGAAAACTTTGTAATATAGTATTTTTGCTGGGGATGGTCGGAGGAGAAATCCTGGGCGGTCTACATGGGAGAATCTGCGAAAATCAAACATACGTGAGATCATTTTTCAAGTTCATACCCAATTGGTTTTGTAAACTGCTTCAATGGATCGGACCGGACCCATTCTAAGACTCTCAATTAATTAATTGTATTTCCAAAAGGGCCGTTGTATCCATTTTTGATGAAATCATGACTTCGTGGTATACAGTGTGCTTGAAGCTTCACATTAGGTACTTTTGTGATCTCCAAAGTCAAAGGCAACTTTTCCGCCTCTGTGTGCGGCTTTCCAATACCCATTACTGGAATATTCAAAATAATGGTATAAAGTGAATTATTGAAATTGAAACGGCTGCATGACCAGAGCCAGCCAGGTTTGCTATAACTATATGATTTGTCTCCGCATCAATTTTTTCTTGTATATATAGGTATATACCTTATCCAATAATTGAATGGCATCTGACCCAGCTTATCTCACGACGGTTGAATCGTCCTATTGCGGGTAAAGAATCCCAGACCGAAACTTGGGGTGATATGAAATTGATAGCAAGTTAATTCCGGAACGGTTTGATTACGCCGGTTGAATTGCTGGTGGAGAGGGCAGTTTTAACGTTGTTTTATAACATTTATAGAAGCTTCATCAACAACTACTCCAACACCTACTCCAACACCCAGCCTTCCAGTTCAACTTCAAGGGTCCTTTGGGTCTCTTCTAAAATCGATTGTCTCTTATCTCTGATCATCAATCTGGCTATTTCGATACGTTGAGGCTCCCCCAACTTTTGCCCAGGAATTCAAGCCCAGAAGTCCCCTCGTTCTGCAAGTATCCCTGCATGCACCCTTCTCAAACAAATCTCCACAATTTTAACTCCTCTTAAATTTACAAAAAAATAAAACCTGAGCCGCACAGAACAAGTTCCTTGCTATCCGCGAGATGTCACTAGGCCTTTTCCATGGCTGCAACTAGCATAGACCATGGCATTTGATGTTCCTTCCTTGCCGGTTACCTGTGCGGCTCAACTTTAATTAAAATGGCCCCTCCAGCAACTCAGTTTAATACTCGCTCAAAATGCGGGGGAGAAAACACAGACAGCATCGTGGGACTGAGGTCATGACAACTATGAGGTAGCTCCAAGGCCACGATGTCTTTGAAAAAGAGCAACCAAGTGTATAAATAGAGATCAGAATCTTCAAGGATTCTTCTTTCTCCATCAACAATCATTTCATCTTAACTACAACTCCTACTAATAACAATGAAGATTCTTCTTATTCTCTACTCTGCTGGCTCCCACGCTCAGGATGAGCCCAAGCTCTACGGCTGCATTGAGAACGAGCTCGGCATCCGTGGATGGCTTGAGAGCCAGGGCCATGAGCTCATCACCACCCAGTTCAAAGATGGCGACGAGTCTGACTTGGACAAGCACATTGTTGACGCTGAGATTGTCATCACCACTCCCTTCCACCCCGGCTACATCACCCGCGAGCGCATTGCCAAGGCCAAGAACCTCAAGCTCTGCGTCACTGCTGGTGTTGGCTCCGACCACGTTGACCTGAACGCCGCCAACGAGCGCAAGATTGGTGTCCTCGAGGTCACTGGCTCCAACGTTGTTTCTGTTGCTGAGCACGTTGTCATGACCATGCTGATCTTGGTCCGCAACTTTGTGCCTGCACACGAGCAGATCATCAGGGGCGAATGGGACGTCGCTGGCGTCGCCAAGGACTCTTACGACATTGAGGGCAAGGTCATTTCTACTGTGGGTGTCGGCCGCATTGGCACCCGTGTTTTGCAGCGCCTCAAGGCTTTCAACCCCAAGGAGCTGTTGTACTACGACTACCAGCCTCTGTCCCCCGAGCTTGAGAAGGAGATTGGCGCTCGTCGTGTCTTGAACCTCGAGGAGATGCTGGCCCAGTCCGATGTGGTCACCATCAATGCTCCTCTGCATGAGTCCACCAAGGGCCTGTTCAACAAGGAGCTTTTGTCCAAGATGAAGAAGGGTTCGTGGCTGGTCAACACTGCTCGTGGTGCTATCTGCGTTGAGGACGACATTGCTGAGGCCCTCAAGAGCGGCCAGCTGCGCGGATACGGTGGTGATGTGTGGTTCCCCCAGCCTGCTGCCAAGGACCATCCATGGCGCGACATGCGCAACAAGTATGGTGCTGGTAACGCCATGACTCCCCACATTTCTGGTACGTCGCTTGATGCTCAGGAGCGTTATGCCACTGGTGTCAAGAACATTCTGGAGTCGTACTTGTCTGGCAAGTTTGACTACCGCCCTGAGGATATCATTGTGATTGACGGAGCCTACTCCACCAAGGCTTATGGCCAGAGAAAGTAACTTTGCACTTAATGACTTTATAATGTGAATGAATGACAAATTTTTTAAATGAATTTACAAGTACCAAGTAAAGGCCTAACATTATGAATGGTTTGATTTTGTTTGTGTTGGGTTTACTTGGTGGCCATAATTTTTGTGGTGGGTAATCCTTCTATGGGTGTCACAAACCCAACGCATGTCCAACTCTCAATTTTCAACCTACACATTTGAAAAAAAATTCATCTCTTAAAGATAGTACAAACATCATCAAAACTGAAATATGTTTTTCTTAGCAAACTGAAATTAATGAGACAGTCTTTTGATAGTTGTGCTTGGATTCGAAGTTCGGCGGTCTGCCATGGATTTCGAAAGCTATAGAAACCCGTAACTGTGACTATACATGGCTAAGCAATTTGCCCATACTTTTAAATTTAGTTTAAATCTAATAAATCAATGATTTGACGGAAATTTCTAACCAATTATAAACACGAGCATCACAAATAAAATAAAATAAAAATAAAAAAAAATCTCTGTGTTGTAGGTAGTTTGAAATTTCATGTAGGTTCTATTTAAGGTACACATAATTAGATTGCCTCTAATGCGTGGAAGCAATCTGTCAACAGCCGCGCGTACAATTCATCATAAATAACCAACGTTTTTTTGTCTGTCTATTATGTTTCTTTTCATTTTGACTTGAACTATTTTTGAAAAGAAATAAAAAATTGGCTTGTACGATGGCTGAGATTTCTATATATATATATATATATATATATATGTTTGAGTATGGTCATGAATTTCAGCTGTACCAAGTCGATTTCTTCATACTGCATAGATAATATGCTTAGCACTGCGGTTTAGCTATATAGCTATAGCAAAACACATACCTGTATTAAATGTCGACTCAGCATTGTTTAAGCCCACATCAACCACAAGCGTGATGACAGAAGTTCTTCGTACCTTATGTATACATCGTTTTCTGTCACTTTTTTGAATACTAACACTAATCTTTCTATAAATTACCCCAGATATTGCAGGTTCAATTTTGGGCTGGCATTAGTTTCGAAACTGAAAGGGACATGGTATTTCTGTGCAGACCCCTTTATAACACTATATCCAACTTTTCTGCTTTAGCATCTTACATTATAAACACCTATATTCTAAAACCTGACACCTATAGTGAAGAATCACAAAAAAAGGGCAGTGTTCTTAGAACATTAGTGCATGCATAGACTTGACTTTAATAGCGCTAGCTAGTTATAAACATGTAAAATGCACAGATCAATACGAGTGAGTACCTGATCAACACGGAAAAACGCAATACCCCAATTCAACAAGGCTGAGTTGCTAAGCTTACTGATCCACAAAAATAATTGCAAATCATTCGTATTACGCTGCTACTATGAGACTTATACACCAGCTTGGCTCAAGTTGACCGTTAGACATTCAATCGGTTATAATTTCAATCATAAAATACGTATGAGGTAGATTCAAACAAAAACCGATATATCTCAGTTTCAGCCGCACGTTTTTGCTAAGCCATCGACTAAGTCAGATCGCTTGATCCACCCTGCACTGTTAAGACTTCATCGCCGCCTAAACATCTGCATAAGAGAGAGTCAACAGTTTGATCGAGTTGAAGTTAAATTGTTTGATTTCTGGGTGAGAATACAGAACTGACATTGTAAGGTCTATAACAATAAAAATTTTGTACAAGAAAGACAGACCCTTTCAACGGTTTTTGAAATCAAGGGGAGCTTCGCCTTCCTTTGGAATGGGTATATAACTTATAGCGCACATATATTATTGTTATTTTTTATGCAAGAACAGATGCTGATGCCTGGCAAGTCCATCTAATAGCCAACCATTGCAAGCGGCCCAGCCTGTCTGTCATAAATAATATTTTATCTGCACCTACTGTTAGATCTATTAGTAATGTAGGCCATGAGAACCTGACTTCATGATCACCCTCACAGTCATACATATCATACATATGTAGTCAGTCAGTCAGATCTCAGATATATATATCACATTATCATATTTTACAACATTTTTTGCAAACTGTTAAGGTGTCCTTGTTAATATTGTAGAGTAAAGTGAAAGTATACAAATTTTAAAACGTGACACGCCTTCAAACTTCTAGCATACAGTGAGTTTGCGTACAGAGTATATTGAGTACAAAGTACAGAATATGCAGACTATCCGCATATGTATTGAGAGCTCGAGAGAAATAAATTTGCAAAAAGGTGAGACAGTCAGAACACAAGTGTCCAACCCTACATCTCCACTGCTTCAATACATTATTATTAATACTAATAGTTGAGTCTCAGGGCCAATTATAATTAATGTAAACAGTTACTTAACCATATACAAGTACCAATGATGAAACTGTGCCTGAAGCAATTTGCTTTAGATCCTAAACTCAACTCTAATTTACCTAGTTTTCGTATTTCTCCATATATCCATGGATTGTATCTATAGTATACTCAAGTATTCTCGATAGAAATATACTGATTTGAAACGAAAACAAACCTAAATTAATGTTAAATCCGCAATTGGTACAATATTGTTTCAAAATATTTACCAAGACATGAGCGCTTTCTTGGTATAAACCTATATAGAGCTGCCCTTAATATTAAAAATATTGATTTCTTGGTGCTGTGGCACCTTGTGAGCGACCAGCAGTACTACTACAACTAGCCTCGTCGTAACTAGCCTCGGAGCAACTCTAGCCTCTTTACTAATTGGCCCGTTAAAATTAATTCCCCATATAGGCCTATATCCCCGTATGTAACGTTATGTCAGATCTCTGCTTTTTGTAGACATAGACTATAGGCCTATAGGGAGTTGATCAGAGGGAGGCCATGTGCTTGTTGATCTGACGTCGTTGAACAAAAAACCCAAATTGAGGTGTGGCCACTGCTCATCAGTCTAACCGAGCTGGCAAGCATTGAGCAATGACCAAGGACCATACCTATATATCACCTTATAGAGCCCATATAGACATAATGTTGCAAAAAAGAACCAATTGTCAAAGAAATAGAAAAAAAAAACCATATTAAATTAATTTGCTAGTTACTCTCCAGTACACAATTCTAAAATTACATCATTCAGAATAAATAATAATAATAAAAAAAGACAGCGAGAAATCAAGAAAAAAACCTCGCTCGCTGATCCCAGACAAAAATGATAATAAATAAAGAAATTCCACCATCGAAAGCAATTAACGATGGGACATTCAAAAATAAAAAAAAAAAAATGAAAAAAAGCAAACTCTATCAAAATCCATTGCAAAAATCAAAATCAAAATTAGTCAAGGTATGACCTCATCATCACTCCTCATATGGTACCATCCTCCGAGGCCTGCTCTGAAATGGCTGTTGCTGTTGTTGTCTTTGTTGCTGTTGCTGTCTCTGCTGCTGTGACTGTGGTCTGGTTGAACCCTGCAAACTGCTCCAGACCGCAAACGCAGCCAAGAGCACCAACACCGTCGCCAACCCACTATCAAACACCGCCATGAGCCAATTGAAGACAGTCAGCAACAACACACCCTCAATCACAATAATGACCAACCGGGCCTCGGGCTTCTCGACAGCAAGCACGGGCGCCTTCAGCACATTGAGTAGTTCAAAGGGCGAAGGCATGCTCGAGCGAGAAGCGGGTGACCTGGAGTGAGACTGAGAAGTGTGGGAAGATCGCGCGGGGGTAGAATGTTGGGGAGGTACAGCAGAGTAGGGAGGGGGCACGACGCCCTGCTTGTAATCTTGGGGAGGGTACCCTCTGTGATGTAGTGGCGCCTGGGCATGCTGTCTCATAGCAGGATTGGGCATGCCATAAGACAGTCCGCTCGAAGCAAACATAATGTAGTTGTCGCGTTGAGACTGGTCCATAGGGTACTGGGAGTTGCGAATATGGCGAGGAAGCTCCAAGATTTCTTCCTCGTCCTCATCGTCATCGTCCTCATCATCCACAATGGCGCTACCCATTTTCTCGAGTGTGTAATTCTCAAACGTGGGTCTTACCATACCCGAGTCTGAGCTAGCGCGGGGAGGCAGCTTACCACTGTTGGTGGTAGGACCTGTAGCAGAACCGTTGCTACCTCTATGGGGTCTGTAAATATGCAGGGCCTCGGCCACGTTCTTCAAGGGTGAGGGACCGTGGGAGGATGACCTTGGTTTGCGCACAAACGTGACACGCTTGTCTGACTGGCCCGGGCTAGGTCTTCTTGCGGGGTCCTTCATGGCAGATGGGGGCATCATTGCCATTCTAGTTGGAGGAAGGTCGCTCTTTTTAGGATTGGGCACCTCGATGGGGTCCATGTTGCCCATGGCCTCGCCGTCTGCGTAGCCTGCATCGGCCGGCACGGTGAAGGGGATGTGCTGGTCTGAGTAGGTTGCGATGTCAGTTGGGAAGGGATTGAAAGAGTTGGCCATCAATAGTTTAGTATGTAGCAAAGATGGAATAAAATAAGAAAATAAATAAGCAAAAGCTGGCTGAAGATGAGATAGATAGAAACTGGTTTGTTTAAAGAAGAAATAAATGAAATAAAATTTAAATTGAGCAAGAGAGAAAGAAGGAGAATAAAGAGAGGAGAAGAGTGAGTTTAAATAGTTTGTTAAACATTTCTTTTGGACGGTTGACAATCTCAAATACCGCAGGGACGCACGGTTACAGCTTACATTTAGTGATAATACTATGTCATGCCCATGTGAGTCAAGAGAGAAAACGGTGGAGACGGATTAAATCTACTATCAATATTGGTTGATACTTTGCTTCTATAACACTTTCTAAGCCCATCTCCGCCACCACCACCAGCATTCTCATATTCAACGGTGTGCGTGTGTGCGTGCCATCCTCAGGAACATGGCCCTCGTGGACCTATGCGACTGACTTGAGTTTTGACTCCAGATACAAAACAAACAAAAAAAAAGCAACTTGTACTACTACTGTCAAGAACTCGTTTAGAGAGCAAACATCTTAAAATAAACCTTTACTCGAAGCCAACTTTTACAAAAATAAATATATATTTTATAAATGTTTTGCTGGAGATATATTTTTTTTTTTAATTTTTTTTTATTTTGTTTTGTGTTTTATGGAAGAAGTCTTGTAATAAAGAGAGTTATTTTAAGTTAGGAAAGGCCGTAACGGTTGAGTGGGACAGATCTGCAATATAAAGTTATTTTAAACAGAGAGGAGGGAAAGTGATGTCATGGTTTGACTCGAACACCCTCAAGAACAAGAACAAAAAAATGAAAATAAAAATAAGAAATAAAAATTCTCGGTTCGTTCAAAGCACAGAGGCAGCTTCGATATTAAAGATACGTCAAAAGATACCAAAAGTCTCAAAAGACAATATTCCAACCAAAATTCAGTGTAAAGAGTCAAAGAGTCAAGGAGAGTCAGATTTGCTTCGCTTTTGCTGTGCTTTGCTTAGAGCTTAGAACACTTGACTTTGTAATCATGAACTCGTCTAAGCCTGCACTTTACGTAGGGTACGGATGCCATTCCTGGTACTTCGCAGGTTCTTTTCCTGCTGCCGGCTGACCTTCTGAACTTTTGTGTGTGTACAACGTTTATTTTTTTTTTTTTTTTTTTATTCCGCCGCCCGCCGGCTAGTGGCTGACGCAAAGCCCTATTGTTAGATCTGCCTAGATTTTCAGACTTAATCTGGAGACGAGACGAGACACGAGACAGGATTGTATATACGGAAAAGCCGGAGAAAACCTGTACTTGGCCAATTGCTTAAGATTTAGTACTTTTAGAAAAGAAAATACATGTATAGAAGGGTCCAAGTTGGAAGTGAGAAGGAATAAGTGAGAAGGGACACAGGTATACCGCTAGGTTCAAACACAGACAGACACACAGTGCACACGGATATACCAGACCTATTCGGCTACAAATTTATATAAGGTACTCCGAACTGACAGAAATAATATATGCCTAATTATGCGCTATGTCAATCAATCTCACCTATGCCGTCATGATCCGACATGAAAAACACCCATTCAAGGCATTGAAACACACCTCAGACAGAACAGTACCAGAGCAATAAAAATTGTTCTTACCTCATACTTGACCACACACAAACATACATACATCAACATCAAACCCTTTCAATATGATTGTAGTCTCCCCAAAACTCATCACCATCGCCAGCCTCTTTCTCCTTCATTAGGTCTCGAGCAAGATGATCCTTCTTTGTTGAAGACCAAAACACTAGGTTAGGGTTTCTTCAATATGCCCCAACATACATACCCTTGATGGACCCGACTTCAGACTTTGTTCGAGGCAACTTGCTCAATTCCTTTACCAACCGACGTGGACGCTTTCAATTGCTTCGGCTACAATCAGAGACACAGACAGACAGACACAGATTATAAGAAATGAGCCAAGTACAGACACCCCCACCACCAGTAGCACCAGTGGTCCCAGAGCCCTCGACTTGGGACAGGCTCACCGCAACCACAAACACACCCTTGGCTGCGTGGACATTCACCGCAGGCCGTAAGTAAAAACTACATCTCTAGCGTGACCCACAATTGCGTTTGTAGATGTCAATTGCTCTTCAATCCACAAAGCTTGAATATCTCATCTGGACTGTATTCTGTATACTGAGAGTACTAACCAGTGTAGTGATTGCGACATTCCCAAAGGCAGCGTCCAAGAAGGGGTACCGGCCTGCCAAGGGCAGCATTGCGGGGTTCGGGCTGGCGAACGCGTTGGGCGGGTACATGATCTTTGATGGCGATCTGGTGAACGGGTCTGGGTTTGTGTCTGGTATGTATCACCCCAAAACATCTTTAATCCGTCAACTATAACGAGGAGACAACTGTTTTGTTTTTTTAGAGCTGAATAACTAACGCTGGGTGGGCTGGATGTAGCTTGGAGCGCATTGTATCTGCTTGTGAATGGTCGCGCAGCTGTTACTCAGTTTAGACCAGGTCCTGCTATGTTAGCAACGCTGGCGGGGTTCAACATGGTATACTACGGCCGCAATTTTTTCTTTCTGAGTCGGCCTGAACCTGAGTCTGATTTATAACCCTTTCTGTAACATTTATTTGAATCCAAGATTTTGGCAGTGAAATAAAGATTTGTTGACGTCCTCGCGTAGTAGTCGAGAGGCGCATGCAATTTTGTTTGTATGATATCTCCTGACGTAAGTGACGCTTTTTCATGCTTATAACGCTTGACATATGCTCAGACGCAAGAGGTATTTCCAAGCATGATGAGAGCATGTATTAAAGTTAAAATCTAGCTATCTTCTCTCTTTTTATTTTCACCTTGAACCTATTTTTGTCTTTCAAACCTCGAGCCCATAAACATAACCATGACGGCTCGGATTGAACGTGAGTTTATCATAACAGGGGCGGATCAAAGAGATGCTAAATTTTTGTAGTCAATCAGCAGAAGCTGTCGCCTGGATCAGTGGCCTCGGGGACACTGCATCTGCAACTCACCTCCTCCGAAACCGTGCGTTCTATTTTGGTCAAGCTAGAAGGTATGTTTTTTTCTTCACACTTGAATCAGCCAAGCTAATGAGATAGGCATTGCGCGAACTAAAGTACCAATACCGGTGCCGTCCAACGAGGCAGAAGCTTCATCTTCAGACGCTGAAGAGGATGATGAGACCCTCACTCAGATCCCTCCACCAACAACCGACGCACCAACCCCCGCGAAGCCTCCAAAACCGTCCAAAAAGAGCGCCTTTGAACTCCACCGCTTCCTCTACCAGACCCAAACCGTCTTTTCTGCCCAGGATCAAGGCTCTTCCCAAAGTGTAACTTTGCAACCCGGCGACCACGCCTACCCCTTCAGCATCCGCATCCCAGAGAATGTCGCCTGCGACATGGTGGCCCACCCTGCGTCCCCCAACTTTGAGCGCCTTGACATGGGCACCAAGCCCAAACAGGTCGAGGGCGGGGGCACGCATACTCTCGGCGGCCTGCCATCATCGCTAAGTGACATGGACAAAACGGCGTCGGTCAAGTACTTTTTGAAGGCCACAGTGGTCCGGGCCTCGGTGCTCAAGAAAAACATGAGAGTCTTTCACCAGTTCAGAATGGACCCGCACCAGGCCCCACCTGTAGAAACTGCGGTGGCAGAGGTGGTGGCTCGCGAGAAATTGCAGCTGCAGGTTCTGGAGTCCTGGCCCTGGGAGTGGCCGCCCGAGCCGAAGAAGAAAAAGAGCTGGAACATTTTCAAATTGAAAAAGAAACCGCCGACCCGACCGATTGCTGTTGCGCTTGAGATGCGTTACCTCAGCAACGCAGCTTTTGTCCCGGGCCAGCAGATCCCCGTCAAGATGTTTGTGTCTGTAACGCTACCAGAAGGCGCCCATTTCTACAACACCAAGTTTGTAGTCCAACGCGTCAGCATTCGGCTGCAGGCCACGACAGAGCTAAGGGCCCACGAGTATGAAACGACCGAGACGCAGCACCTGTCTGTGATTGACACCCAAAAGGACCTTAACTTTACCGTCGACTGGACCAAAGGCACACGCAGCCGTCAAGGCACCAACGACGTGTGGACCAGCGAGCTGCCGAGCGAGCTATGGGAAGACGCGGTGATCCCCGAATCCGTGGCCCCATCATTTGCCATGTGCACGATCCGGCGCAAGTACAGCCTGGAAATAAGCGCGGGGCTTGCAGGCGGCCCTGACTGTCGGATCGAGTCGGTGTCGGTGTCGACCCTGGTCAACATTGTTCCAAAACAGCGCGAACCGTGGGTACACCGGTCCGCGTCTATGCCGGTGACCGCGCCTCCACCACCTGTGGCTATTGAGCAGTGGAAATCAACTGCTCCTGTTTTTGCCCCTGCTTCCGTCCCTAATTTGTCCCGGCAGCCCCAGGGACTGGGACCAGGATCAGGACCAGGATCAGGATCAGCTCCCTATCCGGTAAAAGCACCAGTCGCGCCTCCGTACCCGATGCAGCCACGGGCTAACTCGGTGCCAGGTCCAGGCCCAGTTCCAGTCCAGCGCGTTCAGTCTCTGCCGGTCTCACAACACCAAAAGCCACACAAACAGCGCAACCAGCATGCCCCTATCATGCCGCCCATTATGTACAATACTAGACCCAGCCGCATCATGGAGCCCCAGCCTGAGCCCTGGATGATCCCTGCAGGCACTATTCCACGGACGATCCAGGCTGGTACTGCCCCTGTGCCTCGTGTGTTGCCACCGTCTTTGCAAGTGCCGCTGCGTATGCCCGACGAGCCTTCGTCCAACGACCGCATCTGGATGCCGTCCATAGCAATGCCGTCGAGCTCAGATCCTTACCGGGTGCCCCTTGAGCCGCGTGCATCTGCCCACGATAACGCACCTCAGTTGTCTTCTGAATCCTCAGCCGTCTCACCTGCGAAGCGGAACACTACCGTCAAACGCAAGCCAGTACGCAGCATGACGGCAGAAGAAGCTGCAGTGTGGGGGTCTGGGCCACTAGTGGCAGGGCCGGATACGATGGCGCCGCCGCCGTCGTACCAAACTGTGCAGGCTGATGCAGTTGCTTCACAGAACGGTGGAGGGGAGTACAGAAGCGATTATAAAGCCTGAAGTTGAGGATAATTACAATTAATGACATTATTGATGGTTCTATTAGTTGATAGAGTAGATATAGCTAGCATTTGACATTTTTTTTATATGTTTTTGGATAATAGTAATGAATAATTTTGACTTGGCTTAGTAGGAGGAATTGAATTTGTATATAATGGTTAGAATGATGTTTGTACCTCACTAAAAACGTTCACCTTAGTTTACAAGCAGCGTCGGTAGTCGGCATTCAGCGTTTATTCAGTTCATGCTTTATTTTTTCTTTCCATTAATAATAGCTCTTTTTAAAGTAGATTTTCAAAATTGTTCCTCAAGAAAAGAATCAAAATAAATATAAAATAAGAAGAAATAAAAAACCGTTGAAAAAAAAAGAAAGAAATCGGCATTTTGATCGAATCTGTTCCTATTCAAGTTCCATGCATTTCCATGCATTTCGCTATAGTTGTTGATTCCCAACGGCTTTTTTTTTTTCTTTCCCTTGCGATGAGCCATCAGATTCATCCATTATTTATAGATTTTTTATCACAAAAGATTAAAAAAAATTAAAAAAATTACCATTATTATTATTATTGAATCATTGAGCTCAAGATATATCAAAACCTTTCAAAATATTAAAATCAAAAACGACACCAGGCCGTTTAATTATGCACCAGTCATTTCTTTGGGCGCAGTCTCCTTCAACTTCGCCGCCCACTTTGGCTCGACCACCAAAGCCTCTCCCCATACTGTCTTCTTCAACCCAAACACCTCACTCAACTTATCAAAATCCTCCGCCGTATGCACTGATTCCTCTCCTGTTGGCAACTCAAACTGAACGGCTTCAGACGGGGTCTCGCCCAGCAAGCTGATTGTGCCCTGCACTGTCACCTTGCGGCCGTCCACGTTCGACGCCCACGCATGTAAAACCACAACAGAGTTTGCCGGCGTCGGTGCCAGGTACTTGATATTCAGAGATCCCGTCACTCCGATCTTGTTTGGCAAATCCGCAAACCCGCATCGGCACAGACATTCATCCATGAGAGTTGCCAGCAGCCCGCCGTGCACAATGCCCTTGTGCCCGCACAGCTTGGGACCCAGGTGGTAGAAAGCCACAAACTCAGCGGCTGCATTGGGGCGAGAGCCCTGGGTGAGAGTGGGTGTTGAGCGGTGGGCTTGTTTGCGGGTAAGGATGAGAGGGGTGGAGGCGATCATGTCGGTGCCGGACAGAGTGCCGCCGGTGAGGGAGTACTCCTTGTGCTCGGGGGCGACATCGTAAGGATGCTCAATCTCGAAATGGCCGGTTTGAATAAGGGCCTGGGTATATGCGTGGCTGGCCACAGACGAGTATTCTTGAGAGTAAGTCATTGTGTTTGTGTTGGCAAGCGTAGGTGATGATGATGGTAAAGTTGGATCTTAGGAACAACAATTAGCGATCTGGCAAAGGAACACACCGTGGTTTTATAGCTTTTGCCAGAAGAGATGCTTTAAACTCTTTGAACCACTCACCCCCCTTTACAGTGGGCTGTTGTTGGGGGCAGGATTTAAATCAGTCCAGCCGAGGCGTTAGGCTTTCGCTGCAGTCGGTCGGTACTCGGAAAATTTTACGCCGTATCGAAATCACCGCTTACACATAAAACAGTCTAAAACGGGCCTAATAAACGTTCTCATCGAAAAATTTATTTCCCGTTGCACTTTTGTTTTCATTTTGCTGAAAAACGACCAGTAGACGACACCGACAGCAATCCAGACTTTTTTCTCGATTGCTCTCGGTGATCATTTGGGTCCGTCCGACACCGGGTCCTTCTTTTATTATCTCTGGCCACGTCGGTTGTTAAGGTTTTCTGCCTTTTGTGATATTATCATCGTTGCATCTAACGTAAGACTCTGTCTACCCAACGTAAATCCCAGTCTGCAACTAGTAATTATGCTTTTATATAGCGATTATGAAAGTCTAAGATCTGTGTGAACTCCAGATCCGCTCTAACCTAGATGAGCACGGGGTCCATCTGTTTTGGGCACACTTGCCGCGCATTCTCTGCCAAACTGCATATCACTATAAAACTTTGCGCTGGGAGAGGAACAAACGGCTTGCTAAAACAAAACAACTGAGAGCGACGAGTGACGTCATGTCGCAATGGACGCTGTTACAGTACAAAAAATTGTTTTCTCACTATTTTTGTGGTACAAAAAATAACAACTTTGCAAGAGAGACATCTCCTTTTACATATAAGAAGACGCTCACTTCGCCAACAGCAGTGCTCAACAGCTCTGAAAGCACACCGGACCCTGTGTCAGAACGAAATCAGTATCCACCCTACAAAGTGAAATCACAAACACCATAAATAGACGTTGCAAACACCATGACGACGCTGCCCTCAACCAAAACAGTCTCATTACCAACCGCCATTGACCTGGCCACATCCGACTTCATCTACATCTCACTTCGGCACGCCACTCTCAAGGGCAATCTACTAGAGGTTCCAGACCAATTAAGCGACCGCTGCCCGTCACCGCGGCGCGATAACAACGATATCGAACGCATTGGGCGCGAGAAAATGGCGCTGTTACATGAGGAAGCAGTGAGTTTACAGGAAAACTTGGGTGGGATTGTGGACCGCCTGACGGTGGTTAGGCAGGAATATGAAAGACTGGCGAAAGAAAATAGGTGGCTTCAGGAGTATATTGGAAGCTTGATGGCAACAGGTAACCTCTTCAGCGACTGAGACTGGGGGCCCCGGCCAACCGGCGCGTGGGCGCCTCTGTGTATTTATTGTTAATGACTCTCTTGTTTGTTTCGTGCTTTTTGAATTTTTGTGTTTAGTTGTATGAACTTGTTTTGCATGTATCTATCTGTCTTTGATAGAACTAATATTATCGTCTATATGAACATCTTGTAATCATCTCCATCATTCAGTCTGGCCATAGAAAATTGTAAACACTCACCAAATAACGCCAAACGGGACAGTGGACCGCTCGTACCCAACGCTCGCGTATCTCTCTCGTGACAGCTCGCCTGGCAGTCGGATGCGCTCGTCCTGCGCAAAGTACCACGCCAGCGAGCTCATGTACAAACTTGCGCCAGTCCAGCTGCCCATGCTCTTGGCCGCCATCACGCTGGACGCCGCCGCAATGTCGCGTTTTCGTAATAGAGATCGAGTGTCCTGGAGAATCTTGGACACTAACCCAGGGATCTGGGAGGCCCCGCCTACAAACACAATTGTGGACTGGGTGGCGCCCCGGACATCCATAGAGAGACTGCAAATGACCTTGGATATCATGCTGGCCAAGTCAAGCTCGTCATCGTCGTTCTCATCGGCCTTGTCTGACATGGAAGCTCGTCGTTGCAGGAAAGTGCTGGACACAGATGCTTGTAACCTTTGATTGGGAATATCAAGAACAGTATCGTGAGAGCTCCAGCTAGACATTTCAAGCTGATGCGAGGTGCTGCTATCATTATCAGCACCAGGTAGAGGTACAGGCGTGCCAGGTACAACCATGACAGGCAGTGGGGGCATAGATCGCCTTAACCTACTCCTGTTACCATCTGTAAACAGAGCCCGCAATACCACGCTCTCTACCACGCTAAACGGGACCTTAGTCTCTTCCACTTGCTCTTTTGCCAGTTCCTCCAGCACCTCTCTAACGCTCTCATGCAACTTTTTAGACCCCCGTATCGACGTCCTTGTGTTCATCAACAGCACCCTCAAATCGTACACAGGGTATACCGTCGTCTCTTCCCAGCCCACGTCCACCACAATGCCACAACGCAGCCCCGCTGCTATCAGGTCCAAAACCGGCGATTCGAGAAAAACTATTGAGGCTACATGCAGGGTCTTGAGGCACACTTTGGCAATGCTCTCGCGCAGCCCGCTGGGCCATAACGGGTTTTCGACAATGGCCACACGCTGCTGACGTGCGTCCACCAGCAGCTCTGACAAGAACACGTGGCTCAAAATTACTTCAAGCAACGTCTCAAACCGTTTCAGTGGCCGTCGGGCGTACCATGGCTGTCCCGGTCGCGCCTCAGTATCCTGTAGCTCCCGTAGACTCCAAAAGCTGTGATATATACTCTCTGCCGTGTTGTCTTCCTCTTGCCTCAAATCAAAGTACTGCGATTGAGTACGAGTAACCCTGTTCCATGCAAACTCAACCGGGACCACGCATCGCGGACTCGCGTCGCCTGCAAAACCAGCCGTGACCGCCCTGTTTCCGATTTCAAGGACCACGATGTTATCAACGGTGACTGCCCCACGGCCGCCTGCACCACCACTACCGCCGCTAACCGATGAGAGCGCGAGGGACGACGACCGTAACGCGTCGGCTGACAGTGATAACGCGGCGAGCCGGGATCGCAGCTGAGGGCTCTGGGTCAGGAGTTTCAGGTTAGGGGTCGCTGAGGAGCCAGAGGACGACGTGCGGGTAGCGCGCCGCCGGGCAGACGAGAGCATTTGTGTAGTAGGTGTAGACGGCTCATTGAAGCTGCGCTGGCGGGGTGTGGATGGCTCCTTGCGTGGTGTTGACGGCGGATCCATATTCTATGTGGTGTAGGAAGCACTCACGCACTCGCGCAGGGTTGAAATTTGGGACAAGAAGTTGATCTCTCACCACAGTTGTGAGTAAACAATGGGATCTGAGCCCGACGACGCTGAAATCCTGCAGATTTTTGAGGACACGACTGATGACAGTGATATTGAGGTGATTGGGTCTGTTAAGCGTAAAGCTGAAGTCTTAGTCGATGATAGCAAAGAGCGTCAACGGAACCTTGTTTCGTCGCCAATCAGGCTCACGACCATACGCGAACTTCCGCCATCAGAGAATGTGGATGCTATTACGCTGAAGTCACTACTGTATCACTCTAATCTTTCTCATATGGTATGTAACTACAATTTTCTGTTCGTTGAGCTAACGTAGTAGTGGCAATTCAATTTCATGATCGATATTCCGTTCGTCATGGCCCACGTCCACCCCGACTCCGCGCCCTCGCTCCACGCCCACTTTATTACTGGCCACACCGCATCTCAAAAAGAAAAAGTGACCATCCTGAAAGAAGCCATTTCAGAATGCAAGTATCCCGCTCAGATCACCGCCGACAGCGTGTACCTGAGCAACCCGTTTGGCACGCATCATACCAAGATGATGGTGCTTGGGTTCGACAACCTCACGAAACTGCAAATCGTGATCCATACCGCGAACTTGATTAGTTTTGACTGGGGTAACATGACGCAAGGGGCGTGGGTGTCGCCCATGCTCAATGTGGGCCCTTCGTCTTCGTCTCCGCCTTCATCACAGTTCAAAACAGACTTTGTAGACTATTTGGCTCAGTACAAATTATCCAGAACAAGCCAGCTCATTGAGACGGTAAAGCGCTTTGACTTTGGCCCAGTCAAAGCTGTGCTCATTGGTTCTGCACCTGGTAACTACGCAGCAGGGTCATCACAAAGCCAAAAATGGGGGCTCATCAAGCTCCGCAACGCACTCAAATCCCTGCCAACCATGCCTCGCAGTGATCGCATTCATGCCCAGGTGTCCTCTATAGCATCCTTTGGCGCTACAGACACCTACTTCACACCAGTCATGGCCTGTGCTTTGAATGGCCAAGATAGGGGCTCCAGCGGAGGCGTTCCAGTTGATATAGTGTTTCCCACAGTGGAGAATGTCAAATCGTCGGTTAATGGCTACGCATCCGGGTCCTCGATCCACTTCAAAAGACAGACTGGGCCCCAGGAGAAGCAGCTTGCGTATCTGCGCGCTCAATTCTGCAGCTGGCGTGCCATCAAGGCTGGGCGGGCCCTTGCAGCCCCACACATCAAAACATATATACGGGTCAGCGAAAATGCAGACCGCATCCGGTGGCTACTGCTGACATCGGCGAACTTGTCCAAGCAGGCTTGGGGCAACCTCAGCAAGGAAGGCAATTTGTGGATCCAGAGTTTTGAATTGGGCGTCTTGCTGCACCCTGCACTGTTTGACCCCAGTTTTCCAGCCGCAGCATCATCATCATCTTCTTCTTCGCCGACAAATGTCCATTTTATTCCTACTTACAAAAGAGACACTCTACGACAGCAGGCACCTTCAGAACCCCAAGATACAAAGCGGCCCAAATTAAGTGGGATTGGGTTGACAGATACTTGCGTGGCTATACGTATGCCTTATGACTTGCCTGTGACCCGATACAATTGGCAGGCTGGGGACATGCCGTGGAGCCCCAACGAGATCTATACCACCCCCGACTGGCGAGGGGAGGTTTGGCCACCAGTGTGACAGGTGTTAACTAACTAGCTTTCGTATTTAATTGTGCAGATCCAAGGCCATCCGCCTTAGTTGTATGAATGGGGTTTATGGTTTTATGGGTTTATGGTATTATGGGTTTATAGGTTTTTTTTCCCTGCCTTTCTTTTATTTTTTATTTATTCGCCTATGGTTTTTGATACCTCGCATCGCTACCAGAGTTTTAAACTTTCGAATCCCTGAGAAATCATTTCCCCCTGGACTATTTATGTCTTGTCGTCGTGGGTGTCTATCGGCAGGCTTGTTTCATGTGCTAGAGACAACAGCTAGCTCCTTGACATGCGACAGTTGAAGTCATCTCCTTGCACTCTTGCACCAGAGCTACAGCGTGCGCGCAGTGGGCCACCGTTTCTCTGGCAGCTGGAAATCTTGTTTGAAATGATTGCCTGCAGCAGCTGAAAATTATTTTATTTTAATTTATTTATTTTTTATTATTTTTTTAATAATTTTTGTGTCATTTTTATATGAATTTTCAATTTTGATATGTTTTAGCTTTATTTTTCTTATTTTTCTTTTTTTTTTTTTTTTTTTTCTTATTTTGTCCCCTCCTGTCACATCGACATTTCTTCCTCCTTCCCTCACCTCAACTCTTATCTTCTCCAACAACACCTCTTCGCTCTTCTTTCTCTTCATAGCCCACCCCCTGCGACGAACACCGTTCTTTGACTTCAAGGATCTTCTGGTAATCCATGCATCTGCTGTGAAGCGCTGTTAGGCACTCTTATGATCCCCACAACCTAGCCACACTCTCCCACTATGAGCAAAGACCCTGAATATCTTGTCGCCGTTCATGATTTCAAAAGCAGGTCAACCGACGAGATTTCCTTAACCAAAGGCGATCAAGTCCTGGTTCTTGAAGATGATAAGGACTTTGGCGACGGCTGGTTCATTGTAAGTACAAACAAACTTCCTGCCTGATTCTCCCAAAGGGTGTGCCATTACTAACCTCCTTGCTAGGGTCGTAATCTGACAACCAGGAAAGCTGGCCTGTTTCCCCGTGTGTTCACTACAACTCTAGTCCTCCCGTCTCCTGAACCTCTTGCAGGTGCTTCTCCTGCTGCTGCTGCACCACCCGTCACTTCACCTCAGGCTGAGAGTCCTGCTGGACAAGCTCAGCAATACCAATACCCGCCGCCTCCATACAATTATGCACTCAATGGATCTGTCACAGACACGCTAACCGATATCGATGCTGCGATCTCAGAAATCAACAATCCTACAGAGTCTGTAAGGTCTTCAATCCACCGCCAATCTGTACACCTTCAACCTGTGCAGCATAGCTCCGATGTGTTTTCGTATTCAAATGTCCCCGATTGGACCCCTCAGATGGTACAAGAGTACTTTTTGTCCAAAGGATATGATCCAGCTGTCTGTCAGTGCTTTGTAAATCACAAAATCACTGGTGCCATCCTGCTAGAACTCGATCTTGCATACCTCAAAGAAATAGATATCACCTCGTTTGGAACCCGCTTTGAAATCTCCAAAGACATCAAACAGCTTCTTCAGCTCGTTCGCCAGTCGCCATTATCACATCCATCCCCTTCCAATACATTTTCTACTAGTAGTCAGCTTCCACCGACGCCAGTTTCGAAAACTAATAGCGTGGTTGTACCCTCTACGTCCTCCGGCCCCCAGACTCCAACTGGTCTCATGTCCCCACCTCAGTTCAAGCGCCAATCTGTCTTGCGCTCTGGTAAGGACAATGCCCTGGGTAACTCCTTCATGTCCAATATCCCAGCTTCATCTCCTCAACAAGTGTCTCCTCCAAAATCAGTGAACTCTAGGGATAGTAATTCGCATAAAAAAGATCCGTCATTTGATCCCAATTGGGTTCACCCTGCAACCTTGAAGAAACAACAGGAGCTGCAGACCATTGCCAGTCCTCCGCCAAGTCTGAATACGAACGCGGCGCTGAATCAGCAAAAATCCAGAATACGTTCTTCTACTATTAGCACCGCAGACCAATACTATGCAGATCACCAAAATGTCGAGACTCCTCCAATGCCTTCTTCGTTGGTCTTTTCACAGTTTGCTATTCCGCAGAAGCAGTCATTCACTCCGGCAACATCTCGCCAGCTATCACATTCGCGACAAGGAAGTAAAGATACCATTCGTGCAAGTGTCCCGCCCTCACATCCGAAACATGCTCGATCTACATCCAGCTTGGGTCTGTCTGAGTTTCAATTCCTCAACGGGTTAGATATGGCTGAGGATCTTGGTGAAAATACTCGCCCCAAATCGGGTGCCATTACCGCTATCAATCCTCTGCCAGTTCCTGAAAAGGATCCGCCAAAGCTTGCGGAAAAGTCTCAGACCTCTGAGACATATCCAGACGAGAAAGCTGATGCTGCACGCCTAGCATCTGACATTAGCCTCGATACAAGCTTGACCCCTGAATCCGACGGTACCCCGAAACGCTCGTCAACATCTGCAGGCACCAAGAAGAAAAAGCCAATTTTGAGGAGTGCGTCGTCGCACAGTAACCTCAAATCTAAAACAACATTTGCATCGTCCAAACAGAAAACTTCAGCGTTCCAGGAGGGCATCAACACGGTTTCTCCTGCAGATGCCGCTAAGACAGCGTCATTTTCAGGGTGGATGAACAAGCGTGGAACTGTGGCAGTTGGTACATGGAAAGCCCGATTTTTCTGTTTGCATGGTACCCGACTATCTTATTTCACTTCGTTCAATGATGACCGCGAAAAGGGGCTGATAGACATCACATCTCACCGCGTGGTTGCCGTGGGCGACAGTGATGATAAATTTGTTGCACTGTATGCGGCAAGTGTTGGAGCAGGCCGGTATTGTTTTAAAGTGGTGCCACCCCTACCAGGTACCCGGAAGGGTGTCACTTTCACGATGCCCAAGGTTCACTACTTTGCTGTTGACTCAAGGGAGGAAATGCGGTCGTGGATGGCGGCCCTGATGAAGGCCACAATTGATCGGGACGATACGGCGCCAGTGATTTCTTCTTGTGCAACGCCCACAGTGCCACTGGTCAAAGCGCAGGAGATGTTCGCAGAAGCCAGGGCCCGTGAAGAAGTGAACCGCGCTAAGGCCATCGCAGCTGGCGAGTCAAACATCTTCGCCGGCCAGATCAATTCTTCCTGGCTCAATGGGTTTGGGCAGTACGGAGATACGCCAACCACGCCTGACTCCCCGTCACAATCGTCTTTCAAGTCTTCAGAAACAGAGGCCACCAACACAACTGGGGGCTCAACGTTAGCGCAATCAGTGTCGGTGTCAAAACTAGACCCCCCTGTCACCGACTATTTTAGTCAGCCACCTGGCTACGCCAGTTCACCGAGCACGCCGTCAGCGACTTCACCTGAAAACGGCGTCAGACACGTAACGGCGAAAACAGCGGGCCTCCGCGTTGTCACAGACTTGAGCGGCGACGGCGACGATTCTAAGCGATAGATGTCCTTGACAAAGAAGCTTAGAGAATTAAATATAGCATTTACATTATGTGAGACACCAGCATAGAGTTGATTTGAGCTTTGGTTCGGTTTCAGAGTGTATACCCATTAGCTTCGAGTAATGACTTTAGAAATACAAATAAATGAAAAGAAAAAGTTGCAGTTGAGTTAAGTCACCTACAAGAATTGAAACATTAGACTGTCACTTGTATTTTCTTTATGATCATCCATCATCTTAATGTTATTCTATCTACCTACTCCTCCAACCCCTCCAGGGCCTCTTTGATCAAGTGCGATCCCTTCGGATCCAAGTTCAGCGCAATCGTGAACTCCCGGACCGCCGCTGCCTTGTTCTTCAACGTCTTGTGGATCTGTCCCAACAGGAAATGCACCGACGCCTCGTCCGGCGCCAGCGTCACCAGCAGGTCCAAGTCAGTCAGCGCCTGGCTGAACATGCCCAGCTTCACCAGCAGCCTTGCCCGCTTGAACAGCGACAGCGCGGATGACGGTTGCAGCTCAGTCGCCCGCGTGTACTGGACAAGCGACTCCTGGTGCCTGTTCATTTTTTCAAGTACCATACCAATACAGCAGATAAGCACCACGTTGACGGGATTGATGTTGGCTGCTTTCTGGAAATGGAGCTTGGCCATACTGTTGTTGCCCAGACGCAGGAACACCATGCCCAAGCCGTACCATGCGTTGTAGTGGCGCTTATCCGCACGCAGCGCCAGCCTGTAGCAGTCCTGCGCATGCTCATATGCGTCGCTTGCCACATGCTCATGTGCCTGTAGTGTGTACGGGTACGGCAGCGTCGGATCCAGATTGACTGCTCTCTGAAAACACTTGAGTGCGTTATCCGTGTCCCTATTCAGGGACAGTGCGTTTCCGACGGCACACCAGGCCTGGGGCGAGTTGCGGTCAATAGCAATCAAGTCCGATGCCAAGAACGTCAGGTCGACATCACGTTGTAGGTGCCACAGCAGCGTGGAGTAGTACTCCATGTCTTCTTGCCGGTACCGGTCCACCTTGCGCAGCTTTTCAAAGTACTCGGCGGATTTCTCGTATTGGACTTTTTCGAAGTAAACCCGGGCTTGTTTGGCGAGAACCCAGGGAGTTTCGGCTTGTTCAGACGGCAGAGTCGCAAGCGTAGCAAGTGTCTCATCACATTGGTACTTGTTGAACTGCACGTATGCCTTTGTTAATGTTGTGTACAGATTGGTTAATAGTCTCAGAGCCTCATGTTTATCAGAGCTCAGAGTTGAGATTGTGGCTGCCTTGAGCAGGCTATGCTTGCCATTGAGCCCGCCCAGTTTGGACGTAGGTGATGTCTCCACGCGTGAATTAGGAGGGTTAAACCGAGCAGCCGTGAACGGCATGCCCAGATTTTCTGGTGCTTTTTGAGGAACAGCTGCCGCCGCCGCCAGTCTTGAGCTACGCCTAGGTACCGCAAACACTCCCTCTGATGGTGGCTCGAGTCTCGCAAGTCGTGTGTTGCGTTTTGTTGGCGCACTGGGAAGCATAGTATTAGACCTTGTGTGAGCCGAGATTAGTGACCCATCTGGGGTATCAAACGCTTTACTTGATGATGAGACCGGCGTTTTGGCTCCCATCAGCACTGATGGTTGAGGCAAGGAAGAGTGTGACATGCCTGACGTCGTTGGCGTGTTGCTGGGGTCATTCCTTACGCGCGTAAGCGTACTTTTGGTGCCCCTTGTCGTGCGGGGAGCTGCGAATGTCGTTGTGGTCGACGCTGTTTTGGGTTTAGGAGGAGGCGGAAATGATCGAGTCGGTATCTTTTGAACTACAGGAGTGCGAGTTGACGTAAAAGGGTCTTTCTCGGCTTCTCGCAGAGTAGGACTCGACTCTCTGGAATTGTCGGGGAAAATGTCGCTGGTTAAATGGCTGTATAAAGAGTTCGCTTTGATTTCGATGCCCATATGGCAAAGCCCCGCGGTCGCCTCCCAGCAGAATGGATCCAGTCGCAGAGCCATACCATAGAACAGTACTGCTTTTTTGTCTAATCCTGTTGCTTTGTACATGTGGGCGAGCAGCACATTCACCATAGCTGGTGTTGGCAGAACCAATCGTCGTGAATTCGCAGGCGATGATTCCGGTAAATAGGTAGCGCTAGAAACATTCTTGTACAAGTTACTTCCCTCCTCGATTGCGCTTATTCCGAGGGTATATTCTTTCAGTTTGTAACAGGACTGGGCATAGATATACATACACCCTAAGTGGTTTGTGTTGTTTGTACATTGCATCGCTGATTGATACTGTCCAAGCCTGTAGTGCACCAGCCCAACGAGATGCCTCGTATCATAATTATCTCCGTCTATAGCATACAGCCTCTCAGCTGTGAACGCAGCCGAGTCGAGAACATTCTGATCCAGATAGTGCCAGATTGTGTTGCTCAAACAACTGGCAGCCAAAACTCGTGCTCCCGACTCCATTCATTAAACTAGGAAAAGAAACCAAAATAAATCAACCTTTAGTAGTCAGCTAGAATGTCCAGACAACTCAAAGAACCAATATTCAGAGCGTAAATGATGCTGCTACCTGGTCAAACAACTTGGTGATGGTGAAGTAAGCGAAATTTCAAGCTTCATGTTTTTGCCCAAGTGCTGACAAAGCAATGTAAACAACTACCTGCACCTTACGATTTAAGACTTGAAACCTACGCGTCCAGGTATATTCAAACTCATGAACTTCATTAAAAACCATATAGAACCGGAAAAAAAGGAATCAAAGTAAATCTGATTAATAGCGAGACTTTCCACCCGTAGGACCGGTGCCGCTTGGTTGGCTTGGTGTGTTGCCAGTTGAAGCATTGTGTCGGTGTCCACCTCTATCACCGCGTCCCCCGCGTCCGCCACGGCCTCCACCACGGCCACCACGGAAGTTACCGCCCTGATTATTGTAATTCCTGTTGCCGTAATTTCTGTTCTCATTTCTGTACTGCTGGTTCTGCTCTTTGATTTGATCGATCAGCTCGTCTGGCACCCTCAGATATTTGATGAGGTTGCCACGCACGTAGTATTCAGGGATCTTCATAAACGTTTCACCGTCGGGGCTGGTCTGGATAACTTCTTTCAGCGTCAGATTCATCCATGTGTCGCAGTTCACGAGGTGTCCATTCAGCGTCTCCCCGGACTTGAGCTCTACTAGCATGGGTTGGCCATTGGCCGCGTTTAACAGAGATAAAGGAAGCTGCTTCAGTTAGCTTGAATTATTCATTATGAAAACAAAATTGCCTTACCATGTTTGAGAACTCTTGGAATGTTTGCCTTCTACGCCGCTGCTTTACTGGCTTCCAGGTCAGAAGAACTGAGGCGGTCAATGACAGAATCACTTTTCAAAATGTTGCACGTGATATGCTCAACTTGGAAGCCATAGTGAGGATCACAAAGTTGAAAAGATCCCATATATAGAAAGGACAAATCTCGGCTAGAGAAGTATTCGATTTCTAACCCGATAAAACTTTTAAAAACTGATTGATCGATGGTATTGAATTGGCCTCATGTTAGGTCTTTTTCTTTTTATTTCAGCCTTCCCAACTGAATTGAATTTGTAAGGATTAGTAGATGAAGACAAACTTGAGCATTTGATATCAGCAGGAATCTACATGATTTACATTTCAATATATATAGCAGTAGTATGTAAATACGAATCTTGTCTATTTAAGATTAGCCGGTCTCTGTGACCTTAGTTTTGAGAAAAGATGCCCCTCTCTTTCTTTAGCAGCTTGGAATGCCTCTCAATATGGTCACGAACTTCATAATAAGTGATATTCAAGTGAGCTTTTCTCAATTAAAATTAACATCAGTCAGTATCATATGGTTGCACTTAGATCCAGTTATACGCATTCGACTCCCATGATTCACATCTAGACCATTTAAACTATCCCTTACTTTAACATGCTGGTTTTATTATCGACAACTCAGTTTGTTGACACAGAAGTTAGATTTAACTTTTGAAAAATCAATTAAAAAAAATGAAATGAAACATAATTAGCATATATATATATATATATATATATATATTAATGGGACAATCAAAGTAATTATAGATGGATATTGAAACTCCAACCATCAACTTTTTAACAACCTTTTTATCCAGTGCAAGTATTTCAATCACTATTACTATCAATGATTTTCAAGATATTTGTTAGTTAGGTTGCTCTACATGAAGCTTTGACCGTTTTCTATGAAGTAAATATTACTACTCAAAAAGGATGGATGTTTAGATAGAGTAGAAGTATGGAAATATGTTGTTGAAAGTTGATTTGCCAGCCTCAGGAGTTCGACAAGTTTTACAACAAGAAAATGATAATAACGAAGTTAGACAGTTTAAATTGAGAGCCAATAGTAGTATGCCAATTCAAGAAAATAATATGCGATATAAATTTTTTAAACCCTGATTCATTATTATAGTTCATTATATTCTGAATGGATGGTTGTCTCTCAGCATTTCTTGTGACGATCGCACAAGAGACAGACAAACCCGGCCTTATCTCCACAAAAGATCCACAGACAATTAAACACTCATGAATTTTAAGCCTTCAATAATCATTAGTATCTCAGAAAAGTTTCAAGTGGATATCCAAATTCAATATGTGCTTGACTTGGGATTGAGGATCGCAACCAAGCACCCCGAGAATAAAGACCAGCTAAACAACTCATAAAAAATGGCAAAATTCTTCAAACTAAGATTTTGAGCTCAAATTCTGTTCATATTCATAATTAACTTTAAATTTTTAAAAATAACACACAGTAACTCACAATACCCCATTTTTGTGTTCTTCATTCTTGTTCTTCCTCTGATAAAATAGGATCAAGTCAGAAATAACAATAGGCAATCTGGCCGAGTTGGTCTAAGGCGTAGGATTAAGGTTCCTATCTCTTCGGAGGCGAGGGTTCGAATCCCTCGGTTGTCACTTTTTGCCCTTCTTGATGACTTTTTTCACATCAAAATGACAAAAGATGAGTTGAACACATTGCCATTAATGATTTTATGAGTCTGTGAAAACAAGAACCTTATAATCAAAAGAAACCACTGGTTCAAAAAGAAAGATCCAGACGGGACTCGAACCCGCAATCGCTACTGATATCCAAACCGGAAAGTAGTACCTTACCATTAGGCCACTGGACCATTTTATTCGAAATAGGAAATATGCTGTTATATAAAGTCACTACTCGTTACAATGTACTTCATATCTTACGTAATCATCTGGTTTGTGATCCACTTTCTTCCCAGGAGCTGGTTATTATACATGGTGATCTTTGAAGGTTTGTTTCTTCAGAAAACCCATTTAAGGAAAGCTCAGTATAACACTCACTGTTTATCTTGGCTTGGCTGGAAGCTTTTAATTTTTTTAATTTGAAGTTTTCATAATCTCTCATCAGAGGAAAATATTTGCTAAAATAGAATGAAAGGAACCCTGATATTTTCTTAGGCTTCTTTTACTCATCTTAACTCGTAGGAAATATTCAATTAGTTTCCATTGATCCGTCTCATGCAATCTATCAGATCAGTAAATAATATGGTTTTTCTAATGTTTATTACATAGAATGCTAAGTTGATTATCTATCCATTCAAAATGAAACCTGTTCTGTTTGGTCAAATCTTTGATCTTTTCTGTGACCTCAAGGAGCAACTTTTTTACAATGATGCATGTTGGAAATTTTTCTACTTCAAAAATAAGAAAACTTTTCAAAATAATTAATTCTTTTAAGAAAATGATTTGTTATTTCGGTAAGAGCTTAGTAGTTCTAATACTCCAGAATTTCTGCCAGTCGCCTAGCAAAAATTGAACTGTTTGGATTTCTAAAAATCAAGCTTATGTTACATTCTGTACCGTGGGACTGCCCATTGTCAAACTCTGTTCCTGAATTCATTCCTCACTTCTTCAAGTGCAAATAAATTGACAGATTTGCGTGTGAGAACTTCAATAGCAGAGGCTAAGATTTATATTCTGGGGTATTTCTACTCAATCAAGATTTCAAGTCAAAATCTAGTCTTGAACAATAGTTACTACTTTGTTGATTGATTGAGCACTCGTTTTATCAGCAAATGAGTTGACCAAATACAAATCGAAAATTAAAGGACTGCTATTTCAAGTTTCACTCATTTGAAGTCATATATTAAACACTAAAGGTGCAGCCTGTTTCTCACATTCAGCTCTAGTTCTCCTCCTCTCTCACCAGGTCGAGATGAGAAAACAGCTTCCCACTAAATATTCGTTTGAGAACAACGACGAATTTTGGGAAGCTGTAAAACGATATGATTTCAGATACGATGGCAAGTTTCTGTATTCCAAGACTAGCAACGTGTGCTTTTGTCATCCCTCTTGCAAATCGCGGAAGTCATTTGTGAATAAATCAGATTACACTTACTTTCTTAGTGCAAGCGAAGCTAAAGAACTTGGATACAGGCCTTGTAAGCGATGCAACTCTGATGACCCAGGGCATATTTCACCTGAGAACCGTACTCATATGCTGGTTCCGACCATCGAGGAGTACTTTAAGAGAACTGGCAGAACACCGAGACTACAAGATTTGGGAAATCTGCTAACAAGTGAGCGGTCTTCAAAGCCTTTATCACCTTTTCATCTCCAAAGAACAACAAGAGTGAATGATAGAAGCCCTTTTAGGATTGGTAAAGAAATGATCAAAACAAAGGTGCCAGCGGGAAGAGGATTAGAAAAAGAGATGTCAAAACCAACAGCACAGGAAAGGTAAGAAGTTTGTTCTGAAACGGTTTTGGTCTAACAAATAATAGAATCAAAAAGAGGCAATTCCCTGGAATGAATCTAGCGTTCAGTCAAGCTCTAGAAGTAGTGTTCCGCCTGAGGCGTTAAACCAGCCATTTATAGACTTTGACTTGGACTCAATACTCCAGAGCCATAGATTGCAAGAAGATCTCTATGATTCACATCTTGTAGAATCTCAAGACTGGTCGGACCTCCCAGATATTGAACAGTATTTGGCGCCTGAACTTGGGGTTGAACAGAGTTTGACTCCAGATAAGTCCAACGATTTCTGGAGCGCTCCAACTGGTATATGTGAAGCATACAATGGCATTGATCAGTTGAGCCTGGATCCGAGATTTCTTCATACTTTCAATGATGATTCCTGGAGTGCAGTTACGAGCGCCCCAACTTCAACATTTGATGCCTATGACCTCATGTCTACTTGCAATGACGCTACGAGCAATGGACCTTCCATTCCAACAATAATAGACGATGGTGACGACGCTAACGCTCCACAATCGGTCCAAGGGCTTTCTGAGTTCAAGTTTCTTTCGTTATCTTTTCAGAACGAGTTGCATATCAATGTCCCAGCGGACGAGTCGTGTAGTACGCCAAAAGAGTCTTCCCCAAAGTCTAGCAATTCCTCTCCAGTGACTATTCTAGGGCAAATCGATGCCTACCAAGTACAGGATGATATAAACAACTTCAGGTTCTACTGATAGAACTGCCTTCTTTAGTGTGATTTGTAAAATTCGAAACTTGTGCAAGAAAGTATATGTTACATGTCATTAAAAAGTCGGCTACCTTAGTGGCCGTGCTCATGAGAGAGATGGAAATGATAGTCGTTGGCGTATCCGAAAAGCAGGCCAAAGGCAATCAGATGCAAAAGAGGAGCGGAAGAACCGGTGTCGAAGTACTTGGCCTTGTACCAGCTGATCGAGTTAGATATTGATATTATGAGGAAGGGTTTTGACTTACTTGATGACGCCAGCTCCGCGCTTGACAGCAGGAGCCTCACCACGGGGAAGGGCCTTGTAGAAAGAGACAACGTTGACCATTCTCTTGGCGTTAGGAGCAGCACCAAGGTTCTATTCGAGTTAGCATAACTGAAAAAAATTATCATGAACAGAGTCGGCAGTAACAGAACAATATTAGCAAAGCACAAAGCTCAAGCAGCTCTCTGAAAGATCTAAGTTGGATCTGTTATAGAGAGGAACTTCACAGCTTCTCATTGAACCGAAACGCAAGTGCACCCGACGCCCAACGCTCAACGCCCAGAATCAAATTCATAACCAAAATACTTACAGCACTAGAGGCAACCTTAGGAGGAATAAGAGTAGAGAGTCCGCGCTTGAATACTTGAGACATGGTGATACTTTGGTCTATGCAGCCTTTGTGAAGAGAGAGAAGGTGAAGATGAAAATGTAGCTAGGTAGTGATTGGTCCCAACTAGGCTCAGGTTTACTTAGGACTGAAGTATACACAGCAAAATTAAACAAGATCAATATCAGTGATAAAATGGATCAAGCTCGCATGACTAGAAATGATTCATCTCTCTTCATCGCAATAGACACAGCATGAGTTTAGAAAATAAATATAAGGCCAATGGCACAGCCTTAGACCTCTCCATTGAAGCTCTTCCATTCAAGAAAATCACAGCCATGGACGCAGGAAAGCCCTTTGATCAGTTCTTCAAGGATCTACACGAATCGACGACCGCCGACAAGAAGCGGGGCCGGGCGAAGCGAAACGAATTTAAGCTTTGGACCAAGCCAGATACAAGCATTTACGGCTGGAAGTTTAATGAGTGGGACTATGGCAAGTCCACTATAGAGTTGCCGTCGAACGCGCGCGGCCTGTTTAGCATTGTTGAAGACGGCAAGGAACGCATCGTGGTGCGCGGCTACGACAAGTTTTTCAATATCAATGAGGTTCCAGAGACCAAGTGGGAGTGGATTGAGCAGAATACAAAGGGGCCATATGAAGTCACGTCGAAGGAGAACGGGTGCATTGTTTTTATCGCAGGTCTTGAGGATGGAACACTGATTGTGACGAGCAAGCAGTCAACCGGCCCACGCGACTCGCCAAATGAAAAGAACCATTCGTGGGTGGGCCAGCAATGGGTGGAACGCCACCTTGCCAAAAAGAATGTGTCAGTGCCAGAATTTGCAAAGCTGCTACACAGCATGGGAGCTACGGCGGTCGGTGAGCTGTGCGATGACGACTTTGAGGAGCATGTACTGGCATACCCCGGCGACAAGGCTGGTATTTACCTCCACGGGTTGAACTTGAACGTGGCCAAGTTTAATACATACCCATTCAGCTCGATTGAGCAGTTTGCTGAGCGATTTGGATTTCATACGACCGAGTATCTTGTCATTGACACACTTCCCGAGCTGCGCAAGTTTTTAGAGACCTGTGCTGAGACAGGGTCTTGGAACGGAGTCGAGGTGGAAGGGTTTGTGATCCGGAGCAAGGCAAAGATGAAGAGCACTGACGAGCTCTACTCGGACTTTTTCTTCAAGTACAAGTTCGAGGAGCCGTATTTGATGTACCGGCAGTGGCGCGAGATGTCGCGGGCGTACCTGTCGGGCAAATCTCGAGACGAAATCAGGATTCACAAGCACCAGGAAATTTCAAAGCGGTATCTCGACTATGTGATTCCATTGTTTGACAAAAGCGCGAGTCTGCGACAGGAGTACAATCAGAGCCATGGCATCATTGGGCTGCGAGAACAGTTTCTAAAGACTCTGGGCAAGACCGGGGCTGATATCCTACAGGAAGAATCAATTACCGCCGAATCTGTGCAGAAACCTAAAAAGTATGTGCTGGTTCCTATTTCTACAATCGGATGCGGTAAGACTACCGTGGCAGTAGCACTGACCCAGCTATTCCCGTCGTGGGGCCATTTCCAAAACGACGATTTGGGTACGGGCAGCAAGCCGCAGCGGCTGGTGCAGAGGTGCGTTGACTACTTGTCGGTTGACGACGTGGTAATTCTGGACCGGAATAACCACCAGTTCAGGGAGAGAACTCAGGTTTTCACGGATTTCCCAAAGTTGACCAAGTTTGGAGGAAGGGAGTACGTGTACATTTGCTTGAACTTTGACCCGTTTGCGTCAAAGGATAGCAAGACGTGGGATCTGACTACGGCGCGCGTCATGAAGCGTGGTGACAACCACCAGTCGATTTATGCGTCCTCGGAGTCGGGCAAGGTGACGGGCATCATGACGGGTTTCAAGAACAGATACCAGCCATTTGATGCCAGAAAGTCGCCAGACAATGAGTTTGATTTCGAGATCAAATTGGACTCGACTAAGGAGAACTCGTCGCGGCTGAACCTCGAAACCGTCGTCAAGGCACTGCATACCAAGTACCCTGAGATTGTGCCCGAAATGATTTCCAAGGAGAAACTGGACGCTGCATACGAGTTTGCACTCTCGTACAAGCCCAAGAGCACCGGCCCTTCACAGTCGCACTACGAAAAAGAGCAACGCAAACCCATGAAGCCACAGTACTTTGGTATCGAGATCGACTTCCCCGGGTCCGCAGCCACTCAGCAGACCAAGCTCATTGACCTGATTGACAAGTTCTTTGACAATAACCCCAAGATCGTCAGGCCACCGGTATGGGCCAAGCTGAAGGAGGACGAGCGTGTCCAGGTCGGGTTCCATGTGACGCTGGTTCACCTCAAGCAGGGCGGGCCCCAGTGCAGCGACGAGACGGCGAAAGCAGCGTTTACGCAGTACAACAACCTATTCAAGACCGCGGCTGCCAGTGCCCCGCCAATGGAGCTGCAGCCCAAGGCGGCGCCCCAGGTGTCTAAAGACGGGTTCACAGCAGTCGAGAAGAAAAAGAAAGCGGTACATGTGCCGGTGCCCCTCGGCCAGACGGCGGACGTGGAGCTCAAGATGCTGGCTTGGAACACCGATTTGATGGTTCTGGAAGTGGGTTTGGTCAGTGGTGGGGACTCGCCGCTGGTGTGTATGAACAAGGTGCCACACATCACGGTAGGCACGCGAGACCGCAGCGTGTTGGCGGTACGCGCTGGTCAAGCCCTTGAATCAGCGCTCAAGGGTCAGGGTGAGCTCGTGAAGGCGGCATGGAACATTGAGCCAAAAGTGCTCAAGGACCAGATGCTGACGGCATATTCATAGCTATAGAGCCATATTGCGTGCGAGCCCATTATATTCACTAGGCCTACTACAAGGTTACATTTGATGATTGTTTTCTGGGGTCAACGCAATGCCTTACGTAGATGGCACAAGAGCATACGTAATCCATGACGATAGATATTATGGAAATTTCATGAAAACTGCTCGCTCCGCACTGACTATAGCACTCGAGCTCGTAGAAAAAAAGCCTGTGCACTGTATTGTTTTTGTATTTCGCAATTTCTCTGGTTACTTGGTTGGTTGTATTGTCAGTTTCAAAAAACAAAATTAAATCGCCGACGGTGAAACCAACCTGCCGTTGATCAAAAACGCTTGCTCCCAAGCAGTTAACAGCGACGGCAGCAAACAATGGCGGCGGCGTTGGACCTAAAGGGCGTCAGCCGTGCGTCCTTTTTTTTTTTTTTCTACTTTAAAGAAACTTTGTTTCGTCCTTTTATTCTTTCTCTCTTTTCTCTTTTTCTCCTTTTATTCCTATTGTATTCTAAATTACAAAGTAACTCAAGTCCTTTCCTGAATCAAGTGTCTTTTTTATTGTTCTCTGGAGACTTTTTTATTATAAATTGGGTCATCGTCATATAGAGCCGCTTTTTGTCAAGCAGTGGACATTCACACTGTCTATCTTGACACATTCACATACTCACACGACGAACTACAACGCCCGCATTTAGCCGACACCACCCCAGTCCCGACTAGATCCTCTTCGCCGTTGTCCCGATCACATACTCTTACCCCGAACATTATATAACGAGACTTGAAAAAAAAGATGCCACCTGCAGATGTGGGGGTACAAGCTACGGCGGCGCACCCGGTATCAGTGTCTTTGCCGCCGTCTCTATCAACATCGCAGCCATCACCAAGCCAGCATCAACACCAACAGCAACATTTGGTCAAGAGCAGTCTTGCAAAACAACCGACTTACTTTGGAATCGCAGTCGACTTTGAGCACCCTGTGTCTTCATCCCAGCAGTCTTCGGGTACCCGGTATCAGACCAGCACCTCTCAGCATTCACATTCACACTTGTCCCAGACCCAAGCAGTCATAGCTCTGATTGATTCGTTCTTTGCTCAAAACAAGGATATCAAAGTACCGCCGATCTGGACTACTTTGAAAAGAACAGGTCGTGTGCAAGACGCTTTTCACGTTACCTTGGTCCACGCCAATCAAGGCCGGCCGCCGTCTTCACCCTCAGCAGCAGCAGGAGAAGGTAACAGAGAAGCTCAGAGTATTTACCGCCGGTTCTGTGACCTCCATCAACAACAACTGATCCTCCGCCAACACCACCATACCTCCCACCGGCAAAAGTCAAGACCACTCGAGCTGGGCCCGACCTACAACATCAAGATCCTGAACCTGGCCTGGACAGACGAGCTCATGGTGCTTGAGGTCGGTATCAGCGCGGCTGCGCCTGCAGCTTGGATCAAGTCAGGGTCGTCCTTGCTGGCCTCGAAATCGGCGTCGGCGGTGTGCATGAACGAGGTGCCCCATATTACGATTGGGACAAGGTCCCCGGCGATACCGGCTGTCAAGTCTGGGTTGGTGCTGGCTGCAGCACGGCATAAAAACAGCAGCAGCAGCAGTAGTGCTAGTAACCTGGTGGTGAAAGAATGGAATATAGAGCCGGGAGTGGTGTATAATCAGCCGCTGACGGCGTACCCTTAAAACCAACACTTTATCCATCCTTCACACAAGACCTAAAGAAGACCCAATTACGACCACCCACACCACCTCAAAGATCTTACAACATATCCTACTCATTGATCAAATCCATAGACCACATTCATACAAACCAAACCATAGAAGACACCACCTCATATAGAACCCGAAACATCTAGTCTAAGCTTTATATTACATTACATTTATCTCTGAATTACTTCCATCTTTCTTTCTTCTTGTTTGTTTGGGCCGCTTATAAACTTTTTAAGCAGACTTGGCAAACGACCAGTTCTCCTGTGGGATACGGCCTCTCAGCACCGGAATCTCAGTGCCGGGGACATAGACATCCTCAAACAGAATCTTGGGCTCAGCAGCAGGAGGAGGGGCAGCCTCAGCTTCAGCAGACTCGGCATCCACGTGCGCGCGAGCCTCCTTGTCAATCTTCTTGAGCTCGGCCTCGCTAATCACGCCCATGTCCAGCAGTCTCATCTTGAGACCAGCAAGAGGGTCGTTCGAAGATCTCATGTGCTGAATCTCCTCACGGGTACGGTAGGTGGTGCCGGGGTCGGACATGGAGTGGCCACCGTATCTGTAGGTCTCGTACTCGAGCACAATGGGGCCCTTGCCAGCTGAAGTCCACTCCTTGGCGAACTTGGTGCCCTGGTACACGGCAACAACGTCCATACCGTTGATCTTGAGACCGGGAATGTACTGTCCGCGCTGGTAGTACTTGGTGAGGGCAGACGAACGGGCAGCAGAAGTACCCATACCGTACTTGTTGTTCTCACAAGCAAAGATGCAAGGAATGTTCCAGAGCTTGGCCATGTTGTAGGCCTCAAAGATCTGGCCCTGGTTGGACGCACCGTCACCGTAGAGGGCAATGCAGGCGGCGTCTTCGTTTCTGTACTTGTGGGCAAACGCAATGCCAGCACCCACAGGGACCTGGGCACCCACAATACCGTTACCGCCGTAGAAGCCCTTGGTGAACATGTGCATGGAGCCACCCTTGCCAAAGGACACACCGACACGGCGGCCAAGCAGCTCACCGAGAATGCTCTTGACGGAGGCGCCTCTCATGTAGGCAAAACCGTGGCATCGGTAGGAGGTGATGATGGAGTCGTTCTTAGTGAACGCATGCTCAATGCCGACAGCAACAGCCTCTTGGCCGGTCGACAAGTGGCAGAAACCTCTAATCTTCTTTGCCTTGTACAAAGCGTCGGAGGCCATTTCCAAACGACGAACCACAACCATGTCCTTGTACATCTGGATGAGTTCCTCGGAGGACAGCTCCACATCAAGGGAAGGTCCGTCCAGCTCGTAGGTCTCGAAGGTGTTGGCGGGCAGGGAGATGGAGTGCTTGTCAGAAGCGGAGGCCATTGATCTAGCAAAGGCCATTCTGGGGGCCATCATTGGCTTGGCTGCGATCCTAGCAACAGAAGCACGCAACATTGTTATTGACTAGTCTGAGGAGATGGGGGTGGTGGATGAGATGGAGGGTGATGGTTGGTTGGGTGGTGGTAAAAAGATAGGAAAAAGGAAGAGAAGAAAGAAAATTTGGGCAGGCAGCGAAAAGAGAAATAAAAAAAAAAAATTAGGTGAGGGAAATATTTTACTATGGTGAGAGAGGGGGGGTATAAATATTAGTTACATAGTAATTTGTATGTAAATGTGATTTATAGGGTGCGTCTCTCAAAGGTTGAGAAATTTCTTGTGAGGGGCAGCCAATATTCAAAAAGCACCACCAACACCAACAAAAGGACCAGAGCAAAATACAGCAGAGCAAGAGGGGTATTTTTTTTTCGTATGGCCCATCCATGGCAGTCAACGGGAACAAAACGTACTGCGAAAAGAAAAAAAAACGGTTGTCTTGTTGCATGTATTGTTGTCATGACAACGGTTGACATGGAAACAGGGTAAAGGGTTACCAGACTAGGATATACACCAGTCTCAAATAATACATAGATGATGCATGGTCGTCAATTGTTTCCTTGGTTGAAAATCATCATCATCACCTTCGAATCAACCAACAACTTCATCACTAAAATATCATTTGACTTTGATTCAAGTCAAAAGCATCTATTCAGTAGAATAAAAAAAGCCACAATGGATTAGCATAGATGATATTATCCAATTCCAAGGGTCTATGGGCATGTTTCATCACTGATCCCCATATTAAACACCACCAACTTCTGCCTTTCAACTATAATTAACAAACCCATCTATAGACACAATTGATTAAACAATGCTACGACCTTTCATCAATATTGCCATTACCATCTGAATCCATTCAAACTAACGTCGAAATGGTCTGTTGCGTCACTTCTGTTCAACTGGTTTCTACTGCGTTTTGCACTGGTCAAATCCATCCAACACTAGCCTTGTCATGTCTTTTACTCCTTTAAGTTAAAGCCGCACGTACCCATCTCTCAATATGGATAAGCTTACTTCCACTATTGCTCTTTACTGATCCTGACGCGCGTTAACTGCAACTCAATCGATCTCAAACCGAGCCTCACAAACGAACCCATCGTCTGGACTTTAATAGAGATCCTCAACTCTTTCCCTTGTTCATTAAAATCCACTCGGCATGCACAAGCCCTCTTCTATTTCATCTCTTTTATTCGATATTGCCAAATTATATAGCCACATAATTGTCCTGGCGCCTACACTAGCCCGAAAACAGTACCTGATTCCAGTTCGCTAAAACTGAGTCCACAACTCGGATCGTTTTTAAGTCGCGACCTATCCATGCCTTCATTTTTTCTTCCTTCATTCCTACACTTTTGTCCATCGCCACCATGAAGTAAGTCTCTCTTTGGTCTTGTAATTTAGCTAACATTCCAGTAAACTAAGGCACAATACCATCATTCCTCCGCCGCTAAAGATTACAAAGTACTCGGCCCTCTCGCCAGTGATACCCCAGATGGAGTCCCCGAAATGGGACGCTCTTCCGACTGAGACCCCAGCTACAAACTCGCCTGCGTTTGCTATGGACACCGCCCAGCCTAACCGGCTGCAAAAGTCGCTCCAAGGCGTAAACTGCTGTTTCTGTGAAGAGTCGCTGGCTTATACACTGACTGGTGAAAAGGTAGTATGTCTAGACTGCGAGGATATCTGCCACCTTGAGTGCCTTTTAGAGCTGGTTGAGCCAGGCGAGACAAACGATATTGCTAGTAGCATGCCATACTGCGGAAACTGCGGCGAAAAAAGCATCCCTATTGACACTTCCATGCATTCAATTATCCTCAAAAAAGCAGCAGAGACTTCGCCGTTCTCTTCGAGCATATACCCACCTACTTCCGACCCGCCGCATCTGCCATGGTCACCGCTAGTGTCAAAACCGATCAATAATAAGTTGTCCACGATATCAAACACATCGATTTCATCCACTTCGACCCGGTCACATTTCTCGCAGTCATCAGTGTCGTCTATAGACTCTGCTGACTATAAACTGGACTCGGCCATAACTTCATCCCAGGCCATTCAGGAAATGTCCCCGGCTATACCCCGGCCAATTCTGGATACCCGCCTCGCAAACCAGCCTGCACCATCTATTCAGCTCACCCCAGAGTTTGACACCCTTGCATCGGACCCTGCCCACCTCTCATACATGACTGTCGCTGTTACAGTCAAAACGCCGCCACTTCCAATCCTAGAAACGTTGTCAACTACGGAAGAACGCCAAGAGGCTACCCTTCAGGCACAGAAAACAGTGCCAAATTGGAAAGCCCTGGACTCTTCATTGTTTGGTTCGGTTCGTTTGTGTGACACTTTTTCTGTCTCTAAAGGCGCGACCTGGCGCACCTTGGAGTGCTACTTGTTTGACGAAATCCTAGTGTTTGTTTGCAAGTACCCAAACAAGCCGCCGCAAGCAAAGGGCTCGGTGGCTATTAAAGACCACTTGAAATCGATAGCTCTGCCTTTGAATGGAAAGTCAAATCAGCTTACTCTTTATCTGTCGACACCTAACTTGCCAGCCTTACATATGAAAACGACCGACCCTAATGTATTGGAAAACTGGTACACGGCTCTTCTTGATAAATCTGTTGCATTTCCATCCCACCGATTGGTGCCGGCAGCGTCACCCAAAGCAGTTCCTACATCGACACGCTTGCCAGTGGATACAGTTATTCTAGTGCCCTTGTCTGGATCTCCTCATGGATCCAAGTTCCCATCTATCCGTGCTACGTTGTTGGCTCTTCTGGCACAGGCACAATTGTTTGACCGTATAGCCATTGTCCCCTACGGTGGTGGATCACAGCAGTACGTGTACGGACTTGCAAGCGGCACATGGCGGCCCTGGACACAAGTCATTGAGTCACTGAACACTACAGCACGGGCTGGATCCAAGACAGATCTTCTATGTGGGCTTACTACAGCGTTCAGCGTGCTCTCAGACCGTAAAACTCGCAACCCGCTGTCTTCAATTCTGGTCATTTCTGACTCGCTTGTCGAGATAACAGATAGCTCGGTCGAGGGGGTTGCTGCGCGCGCCGCCTCAGAGCAGGTTGCAGTGCACACTTTTGGCGTGTCAAGCCATGCGGCAGAGAAACTGCAAGCGGTGTCGGCAAGGTGTAGTGGTAACTACTTTTACCTGCGCAAGTGGGACGAGCTGGAGGTGTGCGTGCTGGGCCAGTACAAAGCCCTGCAGGCGACAACGCATAGGGATGTGGCAGTTCGAATGGGTGCAGCGGCAGGTATTAGCATTGTGGACATGGCAGGGCATAACCCGAGAGGTCCAACGAGAGACGCGATTCCAGAGTCCCCGCCATTGACGCCAGGAAATTCGACCCACGATTTGAAACTGAGTCGCTCGGTGCACTTGGGTGACATGATGGCCAACGAGCAAAGAACATTTTTGGTGCAAACTCAAGTTCATCCGTCGTCCCTCAAGCCTGTGCTTAACTTATTTACAGTCGGAGTTGGCGCCAGCCCGCCTGTTAGTGTGAGCGTTTTATTTGAAGCGCGCAAGGGCAGCAGCCCCCAGTTCAGCGTCAAGTCGCCTTTGAGCCGCGATTTTGCGTACCCGTTTGAGCTGTCAGCTGAGGAATCACTCCAACCATCACTTATGTATGGCCATGTTTTGGACGCAGCTGGTGGGCAAAAGTGCAGTGTGGCAGTGACCCGGCGGCGGGTTCAGCTGGTAGCAATCAGCCTGTTTGAAAGCATCATCAAAGCCGATTTACGCCAAGTTGGAGCTGACCGAATCTCAAAGAACATTGAGTCAGCGCGTGTCATCTTACAGCGTTTGCAATCCAACATGATCACCTCTTCTTCTTCTCCACCTTTAGACAATTCGTCAACCCAGGTCCAGCAGCTAGTTTCAGCACTTGACTCTGTAATGCAGACAACGATGGAGCAGCTTAATATGGTGGCTGTGTTTGAAGAGGACCAACGGCGGTACCTGGTCCAGAGTGTGGGGACCTTGAAGTCGGAAAGAGGTGTTACAGGTCGGTCTGAGTTGGAGCGGCTCCAGGGAGGTCGGCGGTATCAGCTTTGAAGGATTACAGTGGCATTTGAGTGTTTATAGGAAATACAGAAGGAGGGAAGGAAGGTTATGTAGACATTATTTTTTTGATATTTGGATTCTTGTATTTTGTAGATATGTACACGGTTATTTATGATCTTGACTTTTATTCCTTTCCATTTACTTTAAACCCATTTTACCTGGATTTGGTGTTCATCAACTGCAAAATTTGAGAGAAGATCAAGTGTCCAGACCATATAACTATCCACGGCCTGTGCTAACCATTGCGTGTTATACGTATTTCGGTTCACTCAACATCTGTTCAATGGTTTATATTATAAACACCATTTTGTTTAAATTTTGTCTTATAATACTTGACTACACTGAGTTTTTTTCTAATGGTTAACAGGTTCTGTAATTAATTGAATTGAATTCAACCCAATTAATTGAGTTAGTTGAGTTAGTTGATCAAAGAGTAGAGTTGTGGTTGTGAGATTCTATATGGGGCTCATAACGATGGAGAGGGTACGGCTGAACTCACTATGCATTCTAGTATATATGGCAATATTCAAACCACAATTTGAACTTGATAAAAGATGAAAAACTTTGGTTTAAAAAGTAATGAAATAAACCTGGTTCTCTTATAAATAAAACTAGGTATTGAATGAAATCGGGTTGGCTTGGATTGGTTTCAGTCATTGTCATAGACAAGTAGATCTATATGACCGCTATTTCCAAAGCCTAGGTCAACTCTCTCTCCAACTCTCAACCATCACCACTACAGATCAACCATACAGATAATCTTAATCTTCTTCATCTTTATTTATATTTTTTTTTCCTTCTTACACAAATACAAAATTTTTATTTTCATGGCACTCTGCTAATTCTGAACTTTGAGATTTTACAAAAAGTTCTCCACCTTGTGCCTAAACGCTCTTCCATCTCTCAACCACCTCCTGTAATCCTTCAAAGACCCAATCTTCTCTCCATAATAATCCGGCACCGGGTTCGCCAGCGTCTGCTTACTAGGGTCCGGTCTCATCCTCTGCACATGCCTCAAAAACTCCGCGTTCTTGACATTAAAACTCGCAAAATTCTTGCCCAAACTTGCTCTAAACACAAGAGACCCCAACGAGGGACCCGCCAAGGCACCAAGACCACCGCACAGCAAAAGTCCAACAGGGAGAACCTGCAAGGGGTCAAATCCGAAAATGAGCTGGGTGGGATCGATCTCAATGTTGGCAATGACGCCCCAGCCAACGGCGATGCCGGCGATACCAGTGAACACGGATCCAATCACGTTGAGGCGGCGGCGTCGGATGCGCTGGGCGAGGAACTGGTCCCAGGTCAGTGAGGCTGTGCCTGTAGCTGCACTGGACGAGTTAAAGCGGGTGGCCATGACGGCGCTGCGACAGGGCAGGAGGGATGAAGATGGACGCAGGAGTGCTGGCCGGGCGGCGAGCAGAAGCGACGACATTGTTGATGTCTTTTGTGTGTTGTTGAATGCTTTGGGTTGACTTGTTGTGGTACCTTTTATCACCGATCAATGAGGGCTGATGTCGATGATGATGATGATGGTGGGTGGTGGATGAAAAAAGAAATCGACTGAGGATTTCGAAGCACTGTGACTGGAAAGAAACTTGAGTGCGAAGCTTGAGAGTGGGTAAAAAAAAGATGAAGTAAGCATGGCACGTGATTCATGGACCTTTCTCTCTCTGAAATTTTTTTGTTCTTGATCTCCCTTGATCTCTTCACTTATCAGTTACATTTTTTTACAGCTCAAACAAAGATGGCCCGTCTTGCTAAAAAAGTGACCAAGTCCAAGGCTGCATCTGCCTCTGCTGTTGGCAAAAAGCCCCGTCTCAGCACGGCCACCACCTCCTCCACATCCCGCACCGCCGCGTCCCAGCTTCTGGCAACCGACCTCAACGCATTCCTGCACCAGGACAAGGAGTCCAAGAAACAGAAAAGAGACGACAAGCGTGCGTCATTTTTGAACAAGATCGGGGCGGATGGCTCAAGCAGCACCGGTGCGTCGCTGGCGCCGGACAGTTATAAGCATACGACGGTGACGGAAAACAACCCAAGACCAGGCGCGACGACGATTCATGACCTGCCGGGCCGTATCTCAAAGTCAGCTGAGAGGCGACGCAAAAGGAAAGCCAAGAGCGCGGTGCTGGCCAGTGTTGCTGATCTGTCCAGCGCTTTGCCTGAATCTTTCACCACTACGAAAGCTACAGCCAGTACTACTCCTACCACAGCATACAAAACGAGCACGAAGAACGTGGCAAGTAACGCGCGCCCGCCGACGGCTAAGATGACACAGAGGGTCGTGCAGCATGAAATGGCAAAGTTTAGTCAGACGATGGCGAGCTCTGGGTTCCAGAAATCCCCGTTTGAGGCTCTGAGAGCGTCCATCAATGCGTCTTTGGTGACTGTCAACAAGCCTGAGAAGACGAAACCGAAAAAGGGAGAAGCTATGGAGTTATAAAAAAAAGACGATGAAATGTAATAGAGTAATGAGAAAATATATTTTGCATGTAATACTTGGGTTTATTTGCCGTTCAACAGTGATGGCAGCTCCTCAATGCTCAGTCCGTTGTACGCAATGTTGTAGGTCGCCACATGCAGCGGGAACTTATCCAGCGCATTGCGGGCCTCAAGGAAGTCGTACACCTCCTTCGCCGTGATGATGCCCTGTGCCGACTGCCCGTTCAGCAGCTCCTGCTCCAACTGCTTGAGCGGCTTCTTGGTCCTTGCAAACTCGCGGCCTACTTTGAGGTTACGACCACCTGCGCACGAAGTGATCAGATCTGCAACACCCGCGGACTCTTCTGTGAAAGTCTTGGGGTTGCAGTCATCAAAGAACATGGCCCCGAACTGGACCATCTCGAGCAGGCCCCTTCTCATGATAGCAGCCTTGGCGTTGTCGCCCCAGCCCATACCGTCCACGAACCCAGCCGCAATGGCGATGACGTTCTTGAGGGCGCCGGCGAGGCACACACCGGTGATGTCCTCAACCACATTGACGTGGAAATAAGGTCGGTTAAACAGCGTGCTCAGCACCTCCTGGTCCACGTCACCCTCAAAATAATCCGCCGGCAATCTGTACGCAACCGTCGTCTCTGAGAACTTTTCCTCCGCGATCTCCGGTGCCAAGTTGGCTCCGGACAGGGCTCCACAGTGGATACCCAGGGTTTTGGTGATGTAGGTTGGCAAGGTAACGCAGCCGTCGGCAGAAACGTCAATACCCTTTAGACACGAAATGGCGCGGACATGGGGTGGCACATGGCCCTCCAGCATCCGGCAAATATTGTGCAGAAACTATAGATCGAGAGCGGGTTAGCAAGGTTTGCGGTCTGTGTGCAATTGATGACATCAAAGTTGTTGTTGAATCGAAAAGTTAAAAGAATTTTAGCCTACCTGGTGCGGAATGTTGAATACAAGCAGATGGCTGTTCTTGACAGCCTCCACAATGTCTGGCACGGCCTTCAGATTCTTTGGCAGCTTGATGCCCGGCAGATACCTTTGATTTGTTAGCCCTGGACCACTCAATTGCTATTTGGTTGCTAGTGGAGGTCCTTACTTGACGTTCTCGTGCTGTTCGTTAATGATCTCGGTCAATTTCTGGCCCTGGATCAGTTCTTCATGAACCCACATGTTCACGTTTGCCTCAAACAGCGCCGGATGTGCCTGCGTGTTCTCAGATACGATTTTAGCAATCGTGGTGCCCCTAGCATGATCTGTTAGCGTTCGCTTTTGAAGCCCCACGTTCCCTGAACTCAACTCACCAATTGCCAGACCCAATGACGGTGACTTTGAATGGACGCACCGCTTTGGACACGGAATTCTTCAATGCTCCTCCCAGACTCATGGCTTCAATTGGTTTACTGATTCAAGAAAATAAATAAAAGGAAAAAAGATTTTGGTATTTTTTGATTAGCAGAATTAAGAAAAGAAGAATAGAAAAAAAAAGACCCGGAATTGTCCTTTGATTTATAGATTTTTACAGGTTTGTGCTCCCTCCCATTTGTCCTTTTTTGTGTTTTAGTTCGAATATTCCCAACAAGTCCCAGCAGCGCTGATTTTGTTTGTGCTTGCTCTGCCAACCCATAAAAGATAGAGGACGTCACGAGAGAGATCAATGAGAAGAGCGATCGAGCACTATGCCCAGACCGGCCCCATAAAACGGCAAAAACAAAAAAAAAAAAAGAACCACCCCCAGATAATTAGCACCGTACTAGCCACCATTGGCAAGACCTGGGGAAGGAAGGAGCGTATATCATGATGATATGGCACTAAATGCCCATATGGTTATTGCAAATCAGGTCACTGCTGCCCCCCGTTTAAAGTCTACTTCTGTGCGCGCAGCGTCTGGGACAATGCGCTTTGGAAATACGGCCGCAGCTTCTTGGTTTCTGTGATTTCAGGCCGTTTGGGTGCTTGGGCCTGCTGGGCCAGCTGGCGTAGCAGCCGTGCTCGCCGCTTGCGTTCAGCTTCCAGCACGCTCATTTTGTCGTAGGCATCGGCACCAGCATCCTCGCTCTCTGACGACTCGCTGAGGGTATCGTCGTCGTCATCGTAATGATCCAAGTCGTTCTACATCACAATTAGTTAGCAAAACTTTCACATGAATCAAGTCGTCCAAATGGACTCTTGGTTTGGTTTGTATAAATACCTGGTCTAGCCCAAAAGCAGACGAGTCTAGTCCCTGGCTGGGCATGGCGTCCTGCCATTGTTTAATGGCCTGCTCGTTCCCGATGGGCTTCTTCTTTTTCTGCAGCTGCTCGCGCCATTCGCGCCGCGCCTCAATATACCTCACAGTAGCGTTCATCTCCTCCATCACTTTTTTCATGTCGATTGCCCCGTCCTTCTCGGCTGTTAAGCACATGTCATTCAAATCAATCGGTCTGCCGTTACCGTTGCGTAGAAACTCCATAATCCCACTAATCCAAGCCATGATCTCATCAAACAGCCCATTGTCATTAATGTAGACTTGATGAATAAACTTAAACAACGCTGGAATATGACGCTCGCACAGTTCAAAGAACTCCTGGACCATCTGATTCGGGTCCGCGCTGAGCGCTGTCATTTCGGCCCGATTGACTACATGCACAAGGTCGCTCATAAACTTTTCAAAGTCAGCAACGGCCTCGTGCACCTTGGCCGACCGGAACACCTCGACCAGGGGCCCATAGAAAATAGTAAAAAGCTCTTTCACAAGCCCCATAGTGCTTGCTTCGTCCCACAGGTTCTGCAGCTGGTCCTTGTCACGCTTGCGTACCATCAGGCGAAACAGTTCTGTAACGGCTGAGTACTTGTCCACAAACGTGTTATTGACTCTAGTCTCGCCCTCCACCGCTTTGTTCCACTCATCATGCCAAGACTCTAATTCCAGGGCAAGCTCAGGTTGAGTTCTTGAAAAAATAGGGGATTGAAAAACGGCCACCAGAATATCCACATGATTGTCACGAGCGTTCTGATGAATCTCCTCTTTGACTGAAGCTGTGGACTCAATATACGCAGTCAAGGTATCTGCAATCTTTTGGTTGCCAACTTTTTTCAGGAGTGCCTCAATGGCATTTTCCTGGGCTTTAATGTCGTCAGCTAAAACCATTCTAAAAATGCTTTGTAGTAAAGACCGTTTCCCCAAGGGCTGCGCTAGAAACAGGTCAATAATGCCTTTCATAATAGCCATCGGGTTTGAGAACCGTAACACAGTCCGGAGCAGCGTGTAAGGCACCAGCCGGTGAATGCGACTGACCTGTGAAAACAGCTCAGGTGAGCTATCATCCGCCACAAACATGTTATAAAGCGTGCCTCCAAACTCGATTTCTGCCCACTGAATAAACTTTTGAAACTTGGGCGACAGCTGGTCTACCGACTCTTTTTCACGGATCTCTGCAAAAATCTTTTGCAAACCATCTGGCTTCATCAAGTCTGCTTTAAACTCAGTCATGTGCTTTTCTAGGACTCGGGCCCTCTCCGTAGCAACCTTGTAGAACTCAATCTGGTCCTCGATGCGCTTAATATCGAGCTTACGTCTGCGGTCCATATCTTTAATCTCCTCCGAGGCCAGCTTAATGCGGTCGCGGAATAAAAACTCAAGCAGTGTCTGGCTCTGAGCGACAAGGCTGTTTTGCAGCAATGCGCGCAAGTAGGATCGCAATGTAATTCGCTGCTTCTCTCTTGGAAGCGACGTGGTCCCGTTCTTTTTTGACGGCGTATTAAACATCTTCTTGATTGGATTGGATCGATTTGAAATGTCAAACTCTGGGTCTGACTCGTAAGATGCTTCGGAAGCTCCGTCATCCATGTCAGCTGTCAACGACGCCGATTTGTTGCGCGAGGGCAGCGCGGGCAGGAGTTTGCCCGGAAATTCCTTGGCCAATTTGGTCTGCAGCTTCTTGAAATCGCCATATCTCCGAGCAACGTACCCTGCGGGCGCGCCTCTGGTCTGGGCTTTGATCAAAAACTCGGGATGGTCTTCGTACATGAACCCCCGGCGGACAGACACAATGCGCACGCCCACCACATTGACGTCAATATCATGTATATAATGCGAGTCGTAGAGATCAACAATAATCTTATTCAAATCAATACTCCGTACCCCCCGTTCTGTTGGGGCTTGGACCCGCGCCGCCTTTTCTTCTTTGCAAGTGAGCTGCAGGCCTGAGGCCATGTAGATGGCAATCATATTCGTTAGTTTTCGTCCAATTCGCCTTCTTTTTGTCTCTTCAGATCTGTCTGCCGTCGAGCTCAGGTCTTTATCTGCAAGTGACTCCAAAAACACTTGCACCGTGTCCTGCCAGAACTTTTTCGGGTCTACTGAGTTAATGAACGGAAACGTCAGCACCTGGGCATTGAATATATGCGTCATAATGGGCAATTCGCTAAACCCATCATGATAGTTTCCATGGTCCAGAAACGGTTTACCGAGACTGCTGATGGACTTGAAATCAGACAGCTTAGCCACTTCATGGTCAATTTGCTGCTGAATGAGCTCGCGCTTAAGGTAGTGCTCGTGAATAGGCTCCAGCATGTTTGTGATTGAGCTGTGCCAGCGTGAAATTAACGAGACTTGTCTATAGAGTAAGGAACAGGGGAGCTTGGGTTCAATGGAGAGCGTGGCGAGCACGTTTAGCCATGAGAAACAGTCTCAGTCTCAGAATAGTCCCAAACATTGTCATAAAAGATGTCATAAAATGTGTCACAAAAGTTATCATAAAAATAGTCATAAAAAATAATCATAAAAATAATCCTAAAAGTTGTCATAAAATAGTACTGGGCAAGGGCATCCCACACACACGACAATGACCTTGTGCTGGCCAAAGATCGAAAAAAAGTGAAAAATTCGTTAAAAAACACCATCGAAACCTTCTTTCTTTCTTTCTTTCTTTCTTCCTCTCGATCAATCACTGGAATCAGCAGTCTCAGTCACAGCATAACCCCAGCATTCTTTTGTCACAGCCAGATTTAAACAGAGTCTTTCTTCCGTCTAGTTCTATCACAAATCTCGTCATTCCAACCCCAGTTTCAACTCAAGTCAACAGAATCGATTCAGATCAGAATACACATGTCTTCTGTAGGTCAATTCGCTCAATACTGAAGTCTTTCTAACAGTTTTTTGTAGACAAGCAGTCCTAGACCAAAAGTCGTCACAGCCAACGGCACCCGTATCCTCTGTGTCGCAGAGCTGAGAGGGCAGTTGTCCAACTTGAATGTCTTAGCGCGCAAGTACCAGGCATCTTGCATTATTCACTCAGGGAACTTTGGTTTCTTTGATTCAGGATCAATTGCGCGGATTTCAGTCAAGATTCTCAAGCAAATATCCGTGTTTTCGCCACTTGTCGATCCAAAAACTCTTCCTCAAGATGCAGAAGAAATCAAGCGCACTCTTTCACCAGATTCGTTATCTGAGCTGCCATCGTTTCTCTCAGGTGTCTCGCGTTTAGATGTGCCTGTTTATACTATTTATGGCGCCGCGGAAGATTTGACTGTTATCGAAAAGTTTCGCTCTGGTGAGTATTTTGTGCCTAATCTGCATATTATCGACGAAACCACTACCCATGCAATTACGACACTCTCTGGCCACACTATCCGCCTCTTTGGTTTGGGCGGGTCCCTAGTTCTTCATCGCCTTTTCGATAACGGTGATGGATCATCCACCATCGCTGGTTCTCCTGGCGTCATGTGGACTACTGTCCTCCAAATGGGCCAGCTTATTACTACTGTGCGTAAATCATTTGATCCTGCTGAGATCCGCGTATTTGTGTCCCACCCTGCCCCTGCTCGTGAAGGTCTGCTTGCCCAGCTAGCATTGGCTCTCAGAGCTGACTTCACAGTCTCGTCCGGCCTCCATTTTATCTACGGCTCTTCGTTCAACGAGTTTTCTGCCTTGCCGTCTCTCGATCATTACAAGGGAATTCTAGCAGCCTCCCGCGCTCAGTTCATGGAAGTGTGGAATGCAGTAAAGTCTCAGCTACTGGCACTGGTCGAAACCGAACCCAAACAGAAGCAGCTGCTGCTCACAGCAATCGAGGTGTTTGAGTCAATGCCTACTTCCACCTCGAGCACATCCACGAACGGCTCTACTGCTTTGGACACATCTTCCTCCAATACAAGCACATTCATGGACTACATGGCCACAGCTCACAAAAACATGTGGCATTTCAACCTTTGCGATGCTGCCTTTGGTGCTTTGGTTCTCAACGTCATTGATGGCCGCATTGCCACCGAGTCATACTCTGAGGGTTTCAACTTCCAATACCGCCGACCAAACCCAAGTAAAACCCCTCCTGCTACCAATGTAGCCACCACTACTACTACTCCTCTAGCTTCTAAGACTGGTCTCGGCATGTCTCCTCAATTGATGAAGTTCTCTCAAAAGCCAGCAACAGCTCCCGCTTCAATCGCAAAGCCAAGAACTCTCCTAAAGTCTAACGGTGTATCCACCAAAGACGTGCCCTCAGCCCCTGCGTCTGCTTCAGCTTCTACCTCAACCCCTGTTTCCGATTCTGCGTCTCCGACTCTACCAACCCAAAAACTAGAGGAATCGCACAAGGAGTTGCCTGGTATCTGGATTGCCAACGGCCAAGGTGGCGAGGAGGAAGTTCGTAAATTTTTTGCGGAGGGAGATCAAAAGTTGATTCAATCAGTTGTCATCAAGGAGAACTACACCAATCCCGAAAAAATGTTTGCTCTTGTCTACTTCTCCACAGCAGAAGAGGCTGCCACTGCGTTAGAGTCTGTCGATAAGGAAGCTGCAAGAAAGGCATCCATCATCCGTTCCAGTGACTTCTCTGGCAACGGGTTTGCCAGCCGCTCTCGTACCTCGTGGGGACCTTCTACTCGGGGCAGAGGTTCCATCAGAGGGCGTGGGTCATTCCGTGGACGAGGAGCCTCCAAGCCCCCTGCATAATTTCCAAAAGTCTTGCGTTTATTTGTTTACGTTAGTTTATGTCATTGTTTTATAGTACTGTCACTCATTGTCTTGGTGTACTGGCGATATAGATATCATGGATTTCTGTCTTGTTATGTCTTCGAAGACTCGAAGGAGCGTATACCCTTGCCCTGATATTTTAGATTTTGTTCACAACTGCAAATAACAGACCCAAGACACTTTTGTTTCCAACGAACGCAAAAAGTTGAGAGCTTGGGCACGCCAGCGTTTTGAAAAAACCCGCAATCAGATTGTGAATTCTCTGTCAGTATATATTTCTAGGCATGTCGATGAGCTCTGAGCTTTCTCCTGTGGACGGCATGTCGTCAACCAGCACACCCCACGAGGAGCCATCACCAGCCCTGCAGAAACACTACATCCCTAAACCTCAAACACGAGAGCAGTATCAACTACTGCTGCTGGTAGGTTCTTTGACGGTAGTTTTGCAATTTATCTAATGTATTATTTAGCGGTGGAATGCCTTGAGAGCCCAAGGAGCCACGGGGAAAGGCCATTCTGAGATGGCAGCAATTCTCAAAGTTCTCAAGGAGACGAGTGAAGAACAAAAGGAATATCAGACGCGTCTGGAGCTAATCAACAAGCACAAGAAACAACGCGAAGCGACATCAGCCCAAAACGTCGACACGCTCAACGCGCAAATCCAGGCGTTTCAGTTGCTGTCGAGGGGTCTCGACGTGCCGGACTATGTGCAAGGCGTGCTGGTCAACTCGCTCAACCCCCCTGCCAAATCGGGCCCAGTCGAGGTATTTGCGGAGAAACCGCTTGATACGAGTTTTAAGAAGAGACAGTCGCGTGCACAGATGCCGCCAAAGGGTGGGTTCAAACCGGCGCAGAGCGTGACGGGGCCCTGCGAGAAAATCATTTCAAACAGAATAACGGCGCGTATTACGGAGCTTGAGCGTTTGCCTGCTAATCTGGGCACATTGGATGCGCAGAACGTTGATCTCGATCCTGCGTACAAAATTCCAGAGAACGATGATGAGCTCAAACTCAAGGCTGTACTCGAACTGAAGGCGTTGCTGCTCTTGACAAAGCAGAAATCGCTCCGCCAGCACATTGTGTTTAACTTGGCCAGCAAGTCGGATCCCATTTCTGAAAGCATGAATATGCGATACTCGAACCGCCGGGTCAAGATTCGTAGTCCGCACGAACTGCGGCTTACGGAACAGCTGGAGGCCCAGCAACGCATGGACCGCGAGCGTCGTGAAAGACAGAAAATCGTCTCGCGCATCACAGGTATCCGCATGCAGGCGAACCAGGTGCATAACGAAACGCAGACCAAACGGTTGCGCCGCCAAAACCTGGGCCGCAGCATTCTGAACTCGCACTCGAACATTGAGAAGGAAGAGCAGAAGCGCGCTGAGCGTACCGCAAAACAGCGTTTGGCCGCGCTGCGATCCAACGATGAAGAGGCATATATCAAGTTGCTTGATCAGGCTAAGGATACTCGAATCACGCATTTGCTGCGCCAGACGAACTCGTTCTTGGACTCCTTGGCCCAAGCTGTCAAAGTGCAGCAGGCCGACTTGTCTGCGCCCATGCCTGAGCTGGATGAAGAAAACAAGGAGAAGATTGACTACTACAAGGTGGCCCATCGTGTGCAGGAAGAGGTGACCCAGCAAGCTTCTATTTTGGTGGGAGGCAAGCTTAAGGAGTACCAGATCAAGGGTCTGCAGTGGATGGTGTCTTTGTATAACAACAACCTGAACGGTATTTTGGCTGACGAAATGGGTCTTGGTAAGACTATTCAGTCGATTTCTCTGATTACCTATCTCATTGAAGTCAAGCGCCAGCCAGGTCCTTATCTTGTGATTGTGCCGCTAAGTACACTTACAAACTGGAACCTGGAGTTTGAGAAGTGGGCACCCAGTGTCAAGAAGATTGTGTACAAGGGCCCATCTGAGGTGCGCCGCAATCACCAAGCCCAAATCAGAGCCGGCGATTTCCAAGTTCTGTTGACTACTTTTGAGTACATTATCAGGGACAGACCCATCTTGGGTAAAATCAAGTGGCTGCACATGATTATTGATGAGGGACATCGTATGAAGAACGCACAGTCTAAACTGGCAATTACGTTGACTACGTTTTACACAACGCGATACCGCTTGATTTTGACAGGTACGCCGCTGCAAAACAATCTGCCGGAACTGTGGGCTCTGCTCAACTTTGTGCTGCCCAAGATTTTCAACTCGGTGAAAACGTTTGATGAGTGGTTCAACACACCGTTTGCAAATACAGGTGGCCAGGACAAGATTGAGCTGACGGAAGAAGAAAGTCTGCTGATTATCAGACGTCTGCATAAAGTACTGAGACCGTTCTTGCTGCGTCGTCTTAAGAAGGACGTCGAAAAAGATCTGCCTGACAAGGTTGAAAATGTCATCAAGTGTAAGATGTCAGCACTGCAAACCAAGCTGTACGACCAGATGGTCAAGCACAACGTCTTGCTGGTCGGTGAGTCATCTAAGACTGGACTCAAGGGTCTCAACAACAGAATCATGCAGCTCCGAAAGATTTGTAACCATCCTTTCGTGTTTGAGGAAGTGGAGGCCTTGGTCAACCCGGACAAGACTACAAATGACAACCTGTGGCGCGTGTCGGGCAAGTTCGAGCTTCTAGACCGCATCTTGCCCAAGTTCCAGCGCACCAACCATCGTGTGCTCATGTTCTTCCAAATGACCCAGGTCATGGACGTTATGGAGGACTATATGCGATACCGCGGCATCCAGTACTTGAGACTGGACGGTAGCACCAAGGCAGATGACCGATCGCACATGCTGAAACTGTTCAACGCACCGGACTCGCCGTACTTTGCGTTCTTGCTGAGTACGCGTGCAGGTGGTCTGGGTCTCAATTTGCAGACAGCTGATACTGTTATTATTTATGATACGGATTGGAATCCCCATCAGGATCTGCAGGCCCAGGATCGTGCGCATAGAATTGGCCAAACAAAGGAGGTCCGTATTCTGCGTTTGATTACAGAGGCATCTGTGGAAGAACTCATTCTGAGTCGTGCACATGCTAAGCTGGAGATCGACGGCAAGGTTATTCAGGCCGGTAAATTCGACAACAAGTCGACGGCCGAGGAGCAAGAGGCATTCCTGCGGTCGCTGCTGGAGGCTGAGGAGGCCAAGCGCAACCAGATCGACGACGATGACGAGATTGACGACGAGGAGCTCAACGAGATCCTGGCCCGCTCGGAGGAGGAAACAGAGTTGTTCAACCAGATGGACATGGAGCGCAACGCCCGGTCTGAGTACGGAAAGGATAAGCCAATGGACAGACTTATGGGCGTCAAGGAGCTGCCGGAGGAGTACATGAAGGAGATTGAGCTGGAACCGGTCCAGGAAGAGGTGCTTGGAAGAGGTGCTCGTGACAGAAAGCGAGTGTACTACGATGATGGGCTTACAGAGGAACAGTTCCTAGAGGCGGTGGATCAGGATGCAGAGACCCTGGAGGCTGCTATTTCTAAGAAGAGAGCGAGAGATGAACGGCGGTTGGAGCGCAAGCTGCAAAAACGGCAGAGGGAGGAGGAAGATGACGGCGACGACAACGGCGACGACGACGTTGAGGATATCCCCGTGGTCCCTGCAAAACGCAAGCGAAGCGGTCGGGTTTCAATGACCCCTAACGAGGACAAAGCCAACAGCGAGGAGCCTGTCTCCTTGCCCGCAACCCCCGCCAAAGCCAAGGCACACACCAAATCCGAGATCAAAACACTGGCCCTTGAGCTCATTTCCCAAATCCAAGCCAGCGCTGACAGCGACGGGCGCACACGAAGCGACCTGTTCGAGACGCTGCCTGACCGCGACGACTACCCGGACTACTACGAAGTGATTGTGAAACCGATTGCAATTGACACGGTCCAAAAGCGGGCAGAGCGCGGGACGTACAAGACTTTGGAGGCGGTGCGCGACGATGTGCATTTAATGTGCGAGAACGCGTTCGAGTATAATGAGGCGGGCTCGGAGGTGTACGAGGACGCGCAGGCGATCCAGACGCTGGCGAACGAGTGGCTCGAGAAGGCAAGTGCCCCGGCAGCGGCTGTGCCTGAGCCGGTGCAGGATGGGATGGTGAATGGAAAGACACCGGAAGTGGACGAGAAACCAGTGAGCCGGCGACGCTCGCGGGCACGAAAATAGAAAGAACTACGGGGACAAAAAAGCTCAACCAAAGTGTGTATCTAGCAGAACCTTTTTGTTGCAAAAATTAATAAATATACAAAACGTTTTCTTTTATTCATGTATATGACAATGCCCAAAACTAGAACTAGAAGCAAGCGTTACGCTTACTCCTCATCCTCCTCCTGCTCATCATCAGACAGAACCAAGTTGAAGAATCTGAGCTCGTAGACACCTCTCGAGGAAGCAACAACACGGAGCCAGTCTCTGAGGGAGTTCTTCTTGAGGAACTTCTTGGTCAGGTACTTGACGTACTTGCCGGAGAACTTGGTAAGAGCAACAATGGTGATCTTGTCGCCGTCACGGGTGACGGTGATGAGGTCACCCAGGGAGCCGGTGCGGCCCTCGACCTTGATGTGCTCAACGAGGAACTTCTCGAGGGCAGCAACATCAACAATCTCGTTGTCGGCGTTGGCGACGGCGTTGATGACGTACTTCTTGGCAACCTTGGGCTGCTTCTTGACGGACTTCTATAGAAAACAGTTAGCAACTTTACTCATTCTTAATATCATCATCATCGACAAAGAGTGTCAACACAGTCCAGTTCAGCATTACAACAGGAGCAGCACTCAGCTGCAGGCAGTCGACACTACTGAACATTGTGAACTCAAATGTCGGCATGAACACATAAAATGGATATACGTACGACGGGGGCCATTGTTGTTGTGGGTTGGAGTTTTTTGTCGAGGATCTAAGATGATGAAAAGAAAAGTCGAAAAAGGGTCAGCCAGATCTCTATAGCGAAAACGTGATTTTTGCAAAGTGAAAAAAAATCTATGTGTAAAATTTGTGAGTGTTGAAATTTACTATGGTATTTTGAATTTGTTGTGGATATTTTGGAATGTTCCCCAAATAGGAAGGTTTAAATGTGACAGTGAAAAAGTCAGCCGTGCGGTTTAATATCAAGAACTAAACCATGAACTCCAGATGAAAGACAAGGTCAAAGCGTCTTCGTAAATCAAGCAGGTCTTTTATATTCAGTACTCGGTATCTGAACCAGTAAATTCATAAATCCATATATTCAACTGCATCTTAAAGCTTATTATATATATCTACCTTTATACACACAATGTATCATCTACAAACGAACACATCCCGCCTTTTTGAAAAAGCCTTTAGATTTTACAAAAAGACCTCCAAGTTCAGCTCCAAACTAGACGCCGCATATGGAATCTCAAAGCGGGCCAGCACGTCAGGGTGCAAGACACCCATGTTACCAATAGCAACACCCTTGGCACCATCCTTAGCTCTGAAAAAGACAGTAGCACCACGGCCAGGGAAGAAAGTCTCTTCGGCGTTGGGAGCAATCCAGTATCCACGCTTAGCACCATCAGCCTCAGGGTTCTCGAGCCACGACACCCGCAGCATGCCCATGAGACGGTTCAGCAGACCGTGCACAATCTCGAAACCAGAAGTGCGGCCAGCGTAGATGGCACCAAAGTGCTTGCGGTTGAACGCCTTGCGCTCGAGGGCCTCGTTCTTGAACACGACGTCGGCGGCCTCAAAGACCTTGATGGGCAGGGAGTGCTTACGGTTCTCGCGGATCGTCTTGAGGATTCCGGGCAGCAGCGACGTGCGGACCACCTGGTACTCGAGGGTCTTGGGGTTGGCCAGCTGCACGGCAGAGTCGTCGTCCTTGCGGTTCAGGTACGCAAAGTTCTCGTCGTGCGAGCACAGGGTCAGGGGCATGACCTCGGACCAGCCGGACATGGCGACTTCGCGGCGAGCGATATCAGCAACCTTGTTTATCGGCAGAGCCTCAGCAATGGTGTAGGAGTCAGCAGGGAAAGTGCGCTTAAGGTTGTTGTAGCCGTAGCCGATGGCAACGTCCTCCATGATATCGCACTGGTGCAGGATATCAGAGCGGGTGATGGGGACGGTCACGTCGAGCAGATCAGGGTTCTCCTGGGAAGGAGTGGCCTGCAGCGACATCTTGAGCAGCAAGTCGCAGATCTCCTGGGGCTTGAGCTTGAGACCCAGGCACGAGTTGATGTAGGACACCTCGGCGGTGGTTTTTCTGGGGGCAATGTTGGGCGAGATTCTAGACTCGTTGTTGTGGGGAGAGATGATCTTGATGGGCTCGATGGTGAAAGGCTCAGTCGTGTACTCGGAGAACATGGCGACCAGCTGGTTGACGACAACCTCAATCTTAGTCTTGTCGGTTCCGGACAGATCCAGGAAGACGTTTGTGGTGTTGAGGGTAATCTTGGTGCGCTCACTGTTGATGATAGGAGGCATCGACAAAACATGGCCCTCAGCGTCGTAGAAACCAGGGTAGACAGGAGAGTCTCTGATAATGTGCAGGTACTTGCCCAGGTTCTTATCCTTGTCGTAAAACTCCATCAGCTCGCGACCGTTCATCTCCTTGGTCTGGTTCAGAGGCACAAACTTGACATCCTCGGGCTTTCTGGCCTCGTAGGTGATGGGCGTCTTGAGGCAGTCCAAATCGTGGGTTCCAATGGCGACCAGTGTGCGGTGTCTGCAGATGTTGGTGTGCAGCTTGTCCTGGAGAGAGATGAAGGAGTCGTACTTGCGGGGGTCGAACTTGATGCCGCGCAACACGGCACCGGCAATGTACTGTCGGATCTGAGCAGACTCGGGGCCTACGGTCACCTCGATCATCTTCTCAGGCTTGCTCAGCTTGTACTCGGGCAGCTTCTGGCGGCCCAAGAAGATGTTGAGAGCCCGAGCAATACCCTCGAAACAGAGCATGTCGTATCGGTTGGCGGGGATCTCGATCTTGAGCTGGGGGCGCTCGCCGGCGGCCTCGGCCTCCTCGGTAGTCTAATCATTAGCAATTGGAACACTTATCAGCGAAAAAAACCTTACATCTTCATCGAGCTCAATGCCGAACTCGAAGCACAGCTCATCAAACTCGTGAGTGGTGTATGTGCGTCTAGATAATTAGCAAACAGCAAAAACAAAGCACAGATGACAAACATACCCGAGCGACTTGTACAAGTCCTCCTTGTCAACAGAGATGGTAGGCATGATTGATGATGGATTGAATCAACGGGGGGGATGGATGTGTTGTGTGAAAAAACGAATTTTTTGTGTAAAGGGAGAGAGAGATCAGTCATTTCGATTACCCGGCACACACTACACAAGAACGTGGGATTGTAGAACGCGTTCTAGAAGGGTTTCTGGTTATGTCAGCGCTGCCCCTGGACAGCCTACAGACATATATGTCGAGACCTGTCAGTCGCTTTTACCATCTTCTAAATACGCAATTCAACAGGAAAAGAAAAAAAAAATGGCTACAAGGAGTTATGACTTGCTCGTCAAGCTTCTTTTGATTGGCGACTCCGGTGTAGGCAAGTCCTGTCTCTTGCTCCGGTTCTGCGACGACCAGTTTACCCCGAGCTTCATCACAACGATTGGGATCGACTTTAAGATCAGAACGCTGGACCTGGACGGTCAGAAGGTAAAACTTCAGGTATGGGACACCGCCGGCCAGGAGCGGTTCAAGACCATCACGACGGCGTACTACAGAGGCGCTATGGGCATTTTGGTAGTGTACGACGTGTGCGACCTCAAGTCGTTTGAGAGTGAGTCCAAACCTGAATCGCACACTTTTGACAAGACAAAAAAAAAAAAAACTAACTCTAGATGCAGACGTCAAATCGTGGCACGCAAACGTAAAGCAGCACGCTTCAGAAAACGTCGAACTCATTCTGGTTGCCAACAAGGCTGACATGGCCGACCGCCGCGTAGTGACCAGTGAGCAGGGCCAGGCACTGGCGGCAGAGCTGGGCATTCCGTTTGTTGAGGCGAGTGCCAAGACCAGTGTTAACGTAGAGGAGACGTTCATTGCGCTGGCGCGACAGGTCAAGACTAATTTGCACAACGGAGATCATAGCCCAGGGAGCGGTGCGACGGCGGGCAGTGTGAATGTGAAGAAGATGGAGGAGAATAAGAACGGCTGCTGTTAGGTTGACAGCTTAATGCGGTAGATGTCAATTAGAGAGTTTAGTATACTCAAATAGAGAGCTTAATGTGATAGATGTTATATTCGTTTATACCAACTGTAGTTCTTCCAATGTTTTTTTGACTTCTCTTGGTTGTTGAATGTATTGCCATTGATGTCAGCTAGTTTTCTTCTTGTTAGTGTGTCATGCCATTGCTCTAGTCTCATTAGCTATTTTTCAAATCTCTCATATGTTGGTGATTTAGTAACTATACTAGTCTCTCCAGACTAATCGCCCATATTTCTACCTTTGATAGATATACAATGTGTATATTGATGCTTCTTGTATTATTTCAAAATTCTAGATATTTTCTGTCGTCGTACTCCACAAGTCTCTCTTTTCCTTTACTCTCGCTCAAAGTACTTCCACTGGTCCTCCAATGGCTTCTCCTCCAAGCTTTCCCACGGCTTCCACTCGCCCATCTTCTTCACCAAATCATACTCCTCGCCCGCCTGCACCAGCACCTCCTCAATCAGTCCGCATCCAATCTTGGCCTCAATCACCTCCGTCACCTCAGAACTCTCAACCACAGCCAGTCGTGCCGCCGTCATGTTCTCAACCGCCTGTCGGTACACAGAGTCCTTGGGGAACGTCGCAAGCTCCTTGAGGGTTGCGTTGTACACGGCCAGCAAAGCAGGGCGCGGGTTGGGGTGGTGGTAGAGACCGGTGATACCTGTAGGTCCTGGTTTACAAGATGTTAGTTATATTGTGAAAAGAGAGAAAAGTTGTAGAAGCAAAGGGACATACGGCCAGACTCAGCTTTGATGAGGACTTGTTGCACGTTGCGAAGGTACCGAGAGAATCTCATTGTGATTGATGTGTTGTTGTGTGTGTATGGAATTGGTGTTTGGCAGTAGTGAAAAGGTGAGAGTGGTGAAAAGTCGATTATTCCTTGAACGGTGGTTGGTTGGCTTGGGAGGTGGGAGATGCTGGGTAGGGTTTGTTCTGCTTAGAAATGATTTGTAATCTATCATTAATACTCAATAGCTTATAAGTACTTTGTAAGCAATGATCTATCATTTATAATCAACTGACTAATAATTGCTAATTTATTACATAAATTACAACAATCTTATCTTGATCATCAGTCTTGGTAGTAGATCTCTAGAGGTAACAACAACAAGCCAAGCCAGTGCCGTAGCCTACAATCTTAATGATAACAGTGCCGTGTTTAATGTCAATGTAGTAGTAGTATTTTGCATAGTTGAGTAGTTGTAATGTGAGTGATCATGTTATCTGAGTAGTAAAATGATGCGATTGATTGCTAAATGATATATATATAAATGGACTGTTGGTAATGGTGGTTGATTGCTGGTTGCATTGATCTTTTGATAAGGGAAATTAAAGCTTTTTTTTGTTGTTTAGAACTGTATACAGAATGAAACAAGTAAGCAAAAAAAAAAACAGACCAAGCAAAGCAAAGGTGGGGTCTTTTGAGATATCCTCATAAGTTCAACCAACTCAGATCAAAGCAGCCATATAGGGCCTATATGATATATATAAAAATCAGAGCGGGGTAGTTTATACTTCTTACTTGATCTGGTTTTATCATCATCATTTTATGCCTTGTTTTATTATTATTATTATTATTATATAGGCATATAAATTATTTTTCCGTAGTACTAGTAAAAAAGAAAGTGACATCATAGGGTCGTACTATGCAAAAGGGAAAGAAAACAAAAAAAAAAGAAATTACCTAAATAGGACTTTTGTGACAACCCAATAAAATGCTGGAATAACCCACGAGGTTTTGTGGTGGTGGTGGCATGCCATGCCGTGGTGGGTGGTGGACCATGGCAGCCTTTTTGCCACAACTCAACTGCAGCCCAGCTACACCTGAAGCAGAGCACAGAGACAGCAGCTGAGTTAACATGGAACACGGAGCTTTTACAAGTGGATATATTTGAAGAACAGCACATCATCATAAAGACCCCTCAATTGACTTATAATAGTGGCAATAGCATACAAGTGATGATTGTAAATGATGATGATGAATCAAATTTCATTTTATTTTTATTTTAGCATGAATAACCAGTAGTATATATCCATGATCAATCAAATCAAGCAAGATTTATCCATTCATCATATCATATCATGTAGGCATCCTATAGCTATAGTAGCAGTTGTGGGTGGTGTTGTTATGTAACTATCTACCTGTCTCCTCTCAATTCAGTTGCAACAACCACCACTGCGGGGTTTCAATTCTTTTTTTTCTAATCTTTTCATATCAAACTAAAAAAGAATATAAAAAGGAGCCCTTTTGTCTCTTTTTTCTTCTTTATAATTCTTCATTTTATAAATCTACAAATCATCTTGAAATCAAACCCATCTTCAAACAAAGAAAACAATCTTATCAATCAAGCTACAAATACAATGACCAACTTTACTTCTCTTGCCCGCGAAATTGAAACCGTCCCCCTCAAGCACACCACCCACGACTTTATCGCACTCTATGCTCTCTACCAGCAAGCCACTATTGGCCCCAACAAGAGCCCACGTCCTGCCAAGTTTGACGGTTTGGGATGTGACAAGTGGGCTGCTTGGACTGCCCTGGGCGACATGGCCAGTGACGTTGCTGAGCACAAGTATGTGGTGATGGCACAGCAGGTGCTGGAGAAGGAAAAGAGGGTGGACTTGGTTGATGTGGCTGCATCTACACAGGAGAGAAGCAGATTTATCCAGTCTGCTGTTTAATAAACAACCCTTGATGTTCAAAGTGTTGACCAACTTATTTATTATTATTATTATCACTACCATTATTTTTTTTTTTACTATTGTTGTTGTTACCATTATTATTATTGAAATCAATCATTATTGTCGTCAAAATTGAATTGAGAAATGCATTCATAATCAATCAAAGATTTTATTAAAGAAAACATGATGGTGACAAGTCAAGACGCCACGATTTGGTTGCCAGCAACTTTAGACGGGACTGATACCATGGCGGAATGTTTACACACTAGATGACAAAATATGAGAGTCTAGTACTAATACATTTATACGAAGTGAACTAACCCATGAAATATATCCCATGGCAATAAAAAAACAAGATTGTATAAATCTATTGTTTCAGTTTTTTTGTGCAGATCTTGATATATATAGTTTGGCGATCAAAATTTATACCCAAATTGGGAGGTTGTAAAGAAACTTTGATAAGAAAGAAAGTTGAAGGTGGGGCAATTGGCAAAGTGGGAGGGTTTGAACATATGGCAAGATATGGCAAAATAAGATTCGACTCTCCCAGATATCGATGAGACAAAAACCATCACCATCATGTTCTTAACCCTCCAACATGCCGTTTGTCAACTACTTTATTCTTACCTACATTTGTCCAAAAAAAATCAGACTATATAATAGAAACACATAGTTTCTGTCTTCTTTATAATACTTTGTAAAAACTAGACGACGATACAGGTCAACCAGAGGCTGTACATCCAACAGCAAAAGCTAGAAATCAAAAAAAAAATGTCACAAATAGCGCCTGTCAAGAGTATTGATCTAACGTTTGAATGTGTGGCCCACTCTAGGGTCAAAGGCTCTTTTAAAATTGAGTACATTTCAAACCAGCAGCCAGTAGTTGTGTACCGTTTTTCGCCTGGCACCGACTTTAGCCTCTTTTCACTTGCCGTCACTGTTGACTGCGTTTGCGTTTCATTCAACCGCAGACCGGGTCTTGAGTTTGTGGGAGACATGACTGCGCACATGGATAACTACAGACCGGGTTCATCGCCGTCGTTGGTGGACTCTGGAAGTGTTGAAAGCGGCGCCCTGAGCGAAGATACACTGGTTTCGTTTGAAACAAGAACAAAAGAGGTGGAGCTAAAAACGCCGCCTTTGGGTACGAGCATTGAAATAGGATTGTTGGAGTCGGCGCGAGAAGAAATGCTGGGACATGTCTATGCGGTCAAGACGACTGAAGGGTACGATATGGTGGTCCACTATACGGGACCAGCTGGTGGACTTGTCAAGGTCGAATTTTATGTTCGGCCCAAGGAAACTATGGTAGATAATGACGATACTGCAATGAGAGCAGATTTGGCGGACCAAATTAAAGGGTTCAAGCAAGTAGTGATGGGCCTGCCAAAGTTTACAGAAACAACTAATGTGCTGTTCAAAGGTCCCATGGCAAGTGGCCAGGAAAGCATTGTGGTTGAAACGGTCCCTTTGGCAGCAAGCTGCAAGAATGTTGAAGAAATGAGCTGGTCATGGATTACGTTTGTGCCAAATGACTTTGCGGCAAGTGCAAACAACGATTTGGTGATTAAATTTAACAAGAGCCCACTGGTTGAAGTACAGCCGTATATTGACAATGTGCAAATGAGCACTCTAGTCGAGGAAATTGAGAGTGATTTGGTCATGACGCACGACATGCTGATTTGGTTTCATTTAAAAGATTTCGATTATGAGGTACCTGTTTGGTCGACGTTTAACATTAGCAAGACGTTTGTGTTTATGTTGGCTGGCATGGTTGTGACCCACAATAACAAACCCATCAAGTTCAAGGTTGTTTGTGGCCGTGACAGCATATCGCTGTCGTGCTCCTATATCGATGCGCCCAAAAACCAGCTTTGCATCAAGTTCAAGACGTTGGTGCCAAGGCAGACTATGGTCTACTCATTGCCCTGCATTAATATGGGACCAAACCAAACATGGGAAAGGCATGGTACTGTGACGTCCAGGATTGAGCAGCCGCTGGTGCTAATTGACAATGGGCAGGAGCAGGAGAGTCTCGAGTACATGTCCAACTCGAACACGACTCTTGCGATTCACTTTAAAGACAATTTGCAAAGTGTGCACTTAGTAATTCAAAAGGCACATTACGCAGTGCATGTGGACGACTCGGATGCCTCGAGAAAGAAGGTGGACTTGACGGTGCGCTTTGAGATTGAGGTAGGCTCACAGACGCAAGGTGTGCCCCTTGCAGTGATTGCACTAGCAGGGTGGGCAATGCCGGAGTATTGCTATGTAAATCGGGAACCTGCAAAGTATATGAAGACGGACCGTGGGCTAGCCGTGTTGGCAAAGACATCTGGACCAATCAACACTGTTGAGCTCTTTTGGAGAAAGACCGTTTCTGCAAATGTAGGCAATGGGCTTTTCTACATTGGTTCCGAGAGCTATTATGAAGGGGAGCTGCCGTACTTGGAGCACAAGGTGACAAAAGTTACAAGTAAAGTGGATTCGCTGAAAGACCGGTTTAGCACTATTGAGCAGCTCGACTCTGGTTGCGTTTCTGGTGGAGGCAGAAAAGTCAAGGCTATACTCGGCATTCCACAGCGCCAGACCAAGCGCCAACTTTTGTTTGCTTTAATAGTTGGCGTTTGTTACATTTTGGTCATGACCTATATTTTACCTTCGCTCCCAGAACGCTCGCAACCAGCACCACCACAGCCTTCTAATCTGCCAACCATTCCGGGTTTGGGAATAGCCCAGCAGATTATTTTAGCGGTGGTCAACGTGGCTGCGTTTCCTGTCCGCAATGTGTGGGCGCGAGCAACGAGCCAGGCATATGAAAACTTGGGGGTATTAGCGACAGCAACAGTGACAGAGACAGAGACTGCAATCAACTTTGTGACTGTTCTAACGTCTACCACTACTACTGAGACTACCTTTAGCAGCATTACAGAAACAGTCACCAGCACCATTACAGCAGCCCCGGATAAAGAGTGCAGCCAAGGCGATAACGTTGCCGCAGCGGCGGCGGCGGCAGCGGCCGACCTGGAACAAGAACTGGAAGCGTGCAAGACACAACTGACGGTCCATGCTAGACACTTTAAAACGCTGCAGTCTCAGTTTATAAGTTTGGATAGAGAGTGTTTTGGAAAGTTAGGCTAGCTACTGTTTTACTGAGTTGGATACAGTTTATTGGTTTTAGATAGGATAAAGTAAATGAGAATTGAATGATCACGACAAAAAAAACAAACGAAGACACTTAAAACGGATCACAAACACATTTTACATCATACAAAAAATGATGATGATGATGATGATATATTTTGGTCTAGTCAAAAGAAGACATACTAAGTAACAAACACACTATTACAAACAATAACAGGTTTACACAAAGTACCTCCCAGACAACTTCTATTCTTCCGTGTAGCTAGCTTTTGAACCAGCACTGTCATTTGAACACCTCGAACAAGCCCGAATTAATTCCTAGAGTCCTCTTTCTC